>CALNHX010005586.1:0-103965 GCA_940337035.1 Agriotes lineatus | reverse complement strand
TCTCGTCATTCTTAAGAGATCAGTAGTTACTCTCGTTCTTAAGACACGAATAGTTACTCCAAGCCTTCAATGGGGACCCATAGTTACTTTCGCCTTTCTGAAGATAGCAATAGTGACTCTCGTCGTTTTTAAAAGACCGATAGTTACTCTTGTCGTTCTTAAGTGGTTAATAGATATTCCCGTCGTTCATAGGAGACCAGTGGTTACTTCCGTTGTTCTTAGGAGATCTCTAGTTACTCCCATCGTTATTAAGGGAATATTAGTTATTCTCGTCGTTCTTGGGAGAACAGTAGTTACTCTCGTTCTTAAGACACGAATAGTTACTCCAAGCCTTCAATGGAGACCCATCGTTACTTTCGCCTTTCTGAAGATAGCAATATTGACTCTCGTCGTTTTTAAGAGACCGATAGTTAGAATTGTCGTTCTTAAGAGGTTAATAGTTATTTCTGTCGTTCATAGGAGACCAGTGGTTACTTCCGTTGTTCTTAAGAGATCACTAGTTACTCCCATCGTTATTAAGGGAATATTAATTATTCTCGTCATTCTTAAGAGATCAGTAGTTACTCTCGTTCTTAAGACACGAATAGTTACTCCAAGCCTTCAATGGGGACCCATAGTTACTTTCGCCTTTCTGAAGATAGCAATAGTGACTCTCGTCGTTTTTAAAAGACCGATAGTTACTCTTGTCGTTCTTAAGTGGTTAATAGATATTCCCGTCGTTCATAGGAGACCAGTGGTTACTTCCGTTGTTCTTAGGAGATCTCTAGTTACTCCCATCGTTATTAAGGGAATATTAGTTATTCTCGTCGTTCTTGGGAGAACAGTAGTTACTCTCGTTCTTAAGACACGAATAGTTACTCCAAGCCTTCAATGGAGACCCATCGTTACTTTCGCCTTTCTGAAGATAGCAATATTGACTCTCGTCGTTTTTAAGAGACCGATAGTTAGAATTGTCGTTCTTAAGAGGTTAATAGTTATTTCTGTCGTTCATAGGAGACCAGTGGTTACTTCCGTTGTTCTTAAGAGATCACTAGTTACTCCCATCGTTATTAAGGGAATATTAATTATTCTCGTCATTCTTAAGAGATCAGTAGTTACTCTCGTTCTTAAGACACGAATAGTTACTCCAAGCCTTCAATGGAGACCCATCGTTACTTTCGTCTTTCTTAAGATAGCAATAGCGACTCTCGTCGTTTTAAGAGACCGATAGTTACTCTTGTCGTTCTTAAGAGGTTAATAGATATTACCGTCGTTCATAGGAGACCAGTGGTTACTTCCATCGCTCTTAAGAAATCAGTAGTTACTCCCATAGTTACTCTTGCTGTTCTTAAGAAACTAATACTTACTCCTCCCGTCGTTCTTAGGAGACCAATAGTTACTCCCATCGTTTTTAAAAGGAAGCCTGTCGTTTTTAAGATACCCATAGTTACCCCATACTTGGTGAGAAAATCCGCGTTGTAGTTCATCGCCATAAAATTCATTAAGAAGAGGTTGAGAAATTACTTCCAGAATCTTTTAGTAGTTAAGGCACTCAGACGGTATGGCAGCATTTCTAGATAATTTTTCAGAAAATTAGGACAAGTACTATAAGATCAGTTAGCTGGCTAAGAAATGTGCCCAAGGGAGATTGATGTTGAATTTGTAACAATTTTCCTACCTAACATTATCTATATTCTTATTGATTCGCTTTGTTGGCCGGCCACTGCGATGTTTCCTCGTAACGTACAAGTTCATTATGTTGTTGTGACACTTCATCTGTGTACGTTCCATGAATGTTGCTAGACATTTAGGAAACTTCTGGTTCATTCTAAATTATTATTCAACCGTGTAAATCTTTTTCTACTGTGAACACTTGAACAGCCTATTAATATTTAAATAATTTAATTATACCTACGTGATTTCTTGCAAAGAACCTATAGCGTGGCATGGGAATCATAAATTTATATAATAGTAATATATAGGACAATTTAAGACATGCTACTTTCTGTGTACCGCCAACCTAAATGATTAAACAAAAATGCACACCTTATAAAGACTTCAGAATATCTTCTCGTAAACGCTTTTCCACATGCAAACCAATAAACTTTCTAGAAATGAATTACTACCTACGCAGAGATTCCTATTTACCCACGTAGAAAATGAACGCGAAATTTGTCTCAATTTCCAGAAAGATCAGAGCTGACCATATAAATGTTTCTGGTAAATGCGTTCATTTGCTGTTGTTTACTCGATAACGGCTCGGCTGCAATATACGACTATTTGTCTAGTCTCTAGTAGGACAGTTAGCAAACTTTTTTATTGCCAGTGTGCCGAGCTCTGATTTAAGTGGGAGATTATCTTACTTTTATTTTGAGGAGTGGCTCTTTGTTGCTCTGATTGTTTCCATTTCCTCGACTTGAAAATCGCCCGCGTGCGTGTGGCGAGGAAAAATGCAGGATTTTGCAATTGTGGCGAATTGGAATTCCGCGAACGTTATTGCTTGTTACCACAACGTCATTTCTATGTATACGGGCACCATTTCATTGTTTTTCTATCCTTCAGGCTTAATTTACAGGCTCAGATAAGGGTTAATTTTTGCTTTAATGTTTCTTTAATGGGCGCGCAGTAAAGCGCTACATTCGTGCAAATTGTAGGGAAGTAAATTATTTTAGGAAACAGCAGCGCGACTGGTGGTAATATATTGGGTATGAGGAAGTCTCAACGATTTTCACCCCGGCTGCAACATTGTGTGGTCGAATTTTGAGGTTTCACGATTGCGGTGTTATGTTTTTCGACGCTTTTAATTCATGTTACGATAGAAGACTTGATATGTATATAAGCGCAAGAGTTCACTTTTTGCAAATCATTAAAATAATTACCAATTATAGCTGTAGTTTTGAATCAATATTAATAGTGACTGTAACTGTCGAATGCACTGATAAATTCGTTTAATTTTTTGGAAATCGTAAACCTCAAATCGTAGCTTTATGACTTACATTTTCACTACACCTTTTAGTTCGAAAGCACATAAAAAACTTTTAGAAAGCAGTACAGCTGCCTAACTGCCCATGTTGAAGAAATTTCAAAACATTTCTTGTAGAAGTTTTTCCAGCAAGAACTCCTGGAAACATTTTTGTGGCGCTTCTATTATAGTATATGTAGAAGTAACTTATATTTTAATATTAAAATTATGACCCACATTAACAATTCTGCTGATTAATTTCACAATTTTTACATATAAATACCCGGTTGTTTAAAATATGCCTTTTCATTGTCTCACATTGTTACGTTTGAAATTTTAAGCTTAGTTTCTGCCAGTTTAATGCACTTTATGTTGAGTGGTTGGTTGGCCACATCTCTATTAGTATCTGAATTTTGTTTTGTACTACCTTTATCCTGATACCTTTGCAATTTGAGAGTGTTCTTGTTTTCAGCAGTGAATGAGTGAATGATTGTTGGGATGTTGTCTTTTGTTAGGGGTAAACATGAGTCTAGTTACAACCGTGGTGCGCCTTTTCTATCTAGCAGTGAAGACTAGTCTTGGCGTTCAAGCTCAACGCAGAATCTTTTTAGTCGTTCGCTGTTTTTTCTTTCCCTTTGACCTAAATTTGGGTTGGTGGTTTTTAGGGTTTGCGTCTTGGAAATGATCCCAAACTTACTATTTTTTTTTATTTTAACAATTTTGCGTATATTGGGTCGCTTGCTGTTTTACTTTCTTACGAATTTTGAGAATCCCTTAGCATGTAGTTTAGGAAACTCTTAATTATTTAAGTAAACCTTCATTGATCTTTAATTAATCTGAGAATGATCATTAATTTATCGTATTTTTTAATTTAACGAAGTATTCGTACCATTCTCCTAGTCGATTTGGTTTTATATACTGGAGAAAAACCTCTGTCGGATGTATTCTGCCTGCAGCCCCGTTTATGAATCGTGCGTGGGAGGGTCCTTCAGTTTCGTGACAACCGTGGTCAGCAAGTGGCACAGGTCAGATATATTTTTACTGCATTTCGTGTATATTGCAATCACAGCTAAATGCTTTACGTGCCTTTCCGAAAAAATATTGTACTCCGTCGAACTTTACTTGTAATGTAGTTATACTCTAATTCATTATAACTTGTATTTAAAAAAACAGTTGCTCGTTGTTTACAAGATTTCAGTGGCTTTAGTTTCCCTTAATTGGGCTAATTTATTTCCAACAGCTGTCTTTGGCAGCATTCAACTAATTTAATTTCTGAGCGATACCTTGTAAAATAGTAGTTGGATTTATGTAACGGCCAAAAATGTATAGTAGGCTGGGATTTTAATGCCAACCCTACTAACTGGGGTTCACGCCTAGCAACTACAAAATACAGAGCATTATAAAAATGTATAACAGATATCAAGCTTTTTGTTTAAGTTAATTACTAGATCAGCATACAAAACATTATACATAGTATTTGTTTTTGCCTATGCATAAATTCAAATTTGGCGCCACGCCCTTAGTGGAAGAAGCGGCACTTGACTTAAGTAGTTTTGTACCAGAGGGTTAGGCGCACGTTAAGCAAGGGAGCGCAAGGCAGAACACTTCCGCCCTTGCACCCGACAGCATCGCGGCTTAGGTGCGAACCTGTATTTTTATGTTGTACATTTGTTTGATGCATTAAATATATTCGAAATCATGCATTGCTTCTTATTTTCGGGTGCAACGATTAAGGGTAAGTGTTCCAGTGTTCAAAAAGCCAGCGTAAAAACAGTATTGATAACATATAGAACTATAACTTAAACATGTACATTGTACAATGCATAATGCGTTCTTTCGTGCTGTTCATTTTCATTGCCTTCGTAGCTGGTCAGAAATATATCTTGCGGCAATTATCTTTTTAGTCTCTTATGAATATATCGTTTACCTAACGAGTATGTCTCTACACTATCACAGTTATAAGTATTATGATAATATTTGCTGCTGAGTTTATGGATATGACCACTTATACGTGTGATTTTTAACTCACGGTGGATTTGGCAATTTCGTACATACTAGGGAGTGTTTATAGAAATTCTCAGGATTTTGTTTTTAAGAGTGTATTTTGTTGATTTGGGATTTGACGCTGCATCCCAGACTGTGCACCCGTAAGTTCTTATGGGTCGAAGCACTAATTTATAAATTAGTACCGCGCACTCCGTTTTAAGAGAGGATCTTTTGTTAATTAAATGATATAAGTGATTCAATTTGCGATTAATGTGGTATCTTCACAATAATCCATATAAATGCCTAGGTATTTTTATAGCACTGTCGGGAGGATTGCATTCAATTAATCTATTATTGGTTATTACGTTAGTTGGTTCTTGAGGCCGGCTTAAGGTAAATACTTTGGTTTCGTACTGGTTTCATGACTTCCAATTTCCATGTTTTAAACCAGCCCATAAAAACGTTGGTTGAATTCTGTAGCTGCTGCGAGGTAGTAGCTATATCTACGTGTTGAATCATTAGCACTGTATCGTCAGCAAACATAGCTATCGTAGTACTCGAAGGTTGGGAGATATCAAACATGTAGAAATTGAATAAGATTGGCCCTAAAACGGATTTCTGCGGCACACCCGCTGTGATTTTAGTGACTATGGAGACACTTGAGTTAATACAGCCAGAAAAGGTTCTATCTGTAAGAAAGCATGCTATTATATTTACGAGATATGGGTTAGTTTGCATATTTGTGAATTTATAGATAAGTTCATCAGTCCAGATCCTACCAAAAGCGGGTCTAATTTCAATAAATGCTGATACGGGATGTTTCTTGCTCTCAAATACTTCAATTATCTGGGTGATTTTGGTTAGTTGATGGATGGTAGAATGTTTTGGGCGAAAACCAAATTGAAATGTGGGTAAAATTCTCTTAGTTCGTCTGAAATGCGGGTTTGGATTATTTTTTAAGACCTTAGATACGCTTGGCAATAAACTAATTAGCTTGTAGCTATTTACATCATGTTTATTGTTGCCGGCTTTATGTAAAAGTAAAATGTGAGCGTGCTTCTAATTCGAAGTGACATGCCCTAACCGTAAGCATCCGTTCAATGTGGTTGCTAGGTATGCAAGGCTTTTTTAGTTAATTGCTTCAAAACTATGTTCTGTATAAGATTATCACCAGGAGATTTCTTTATTTTGCACGCAACTTAGCAGAAGCTCTTCAGCCAAACTTTGTTGAAGTGGATCAGGAAATAGCAGAAGAACTAAAAACACCGTTACAGATGTTTTTAGCAATACGTACGTTTACCACCAAGGAAACTGAGAATGAGATAAAATTTATGAGTAAGAAAAAATATCCTGGGCAAGCCCTAATAATAGCAGTAACACTCAAATATTTATCTGAACAAGGGTACAATGCCTGCAAACTCTTTAATGGAATTCTGAAACTAACATGTTGGCTGTTACAACTCAAATTTTCATAGGGGAAAACCCCCTAACTCAAATGGAATCCTATCGTCCTAGTAGCATACTCCCTATACGATGTATAATGTCCAATTTCAATCAAAAACTCATTGCAAGAAGACTACCTAACCATCAATTCGCCTTTAGACAGCAGCACTCGAAAATGCAACGATGCTACCGACTAACAAACATAATACAATACGCATATCAAAATAATAAATACTGAACTGCTGCATTGGCGTATGCCGAGCTCTGTGGACTAGTGGTTACCATTTCTGCTTTAGGTTTTTAGGTGATTTTCCTGAGTCAGGTTGCCTTTTCTGAGGCGAATGCCGGGGAAGTACTTCTCCACCTTTCCTGGTTTCACTTCTATTTTCCAACCCTCTTTTCCCTGTCCCATCATGAAATTCCCGTCATTGGATGGAGAGAGACGCAAGGCCTCTATAGCAGCCCGCCCCAGTTAGGGGAATTGAAATTACCCTGAACCTTTACCGTTTACCTTTTTTTCGTGTATGCCAGACAGGTATTTGACAGGGTGTGGCATAGGGGATGGCGGCAATATAAAATTAATAAAGCATTTCCTCACGAGTTTTAGCTTTTATTATACGCGTACCTTACAAGTAGTACCTTTCAAGCAAAAATTGCCAGTGAGGTATCCCAAATTAATTAAATAGAAGCGGATGTACCCTATGACAGTGTCTTGGGACCTACATTGTTTCTGCTCTTTATTTCTGATTTACAACAAAGCAAACTGAAATAGATACATTCGCTGGCGATACAGCGATACGTACTCACTTGTAACGAAGATTCGGCGATAGCATCAGATACACTACAAGTACATTTAGACTAAATTGAAAGGTGGCTGCAAAAATGGAAAATCAAAGTTAACGAGAACAGATCTACTCATATCACATTTACGACTAAACGGCAATCATTTGATCAGCTACTCTTAATAATAACGCTATTTCTCAAACAAATGAAGTGGAATAACGTGGATTACATGGAAGAGCCATAATAACAAAAAAAACGAAAGGAAGTGGACAAATTGGCGAAAATGCATTAGCTTATTTCAGAAAACTCCTCCTTATCGCTCAATTTGTGCGGATTTACTAATAAATTTGAAGTTATTTAACTCTTCCAATCTAAAACCATTTTTAGTACGGTAAACACACTTTGATCTTTGACAAACCAAACACTCCACTTTAGCATCCTATACGTAAGTGAACTAATCAAGCAGTATTTTATGAAGCGCCAAACTACCATTGAATTCCATTTAAATGAAGCTATTGTACCACTGACAGAAGATCATCACCTTCTTAAAATGAAATGACTAAAAGATCGACAAATTAAATGCGGGGTGACGCCAGTGAGGGTCTTCCCTATCGTTCAGATTGTTTGGAACTGAGTATATATTTTTATATTAAAAGTTTGTTGTAGTAGTTTTCTCTGAAGCAGGAACATCTAGCTTTTCTGGAAAAACGCACATTATAAAAGTAGCTGTGCAGTTGTTAGATTCTTATCAAATGTTGATTGGGAGTTTGTAAACATCTTAAAGTTCTCTGGTTCCATTGCAATTTGCATAAAATGTTAGTGGAGCTGCTTTCGTGCCTCCGTCATGCTGTATCGTCACCGATCGTCCATAATTTAGTCTCACCAAACCTTGCAATTTTAGAACGACTATTTATCCATATTAATACAGGAACGAATCCACGGAATCAATTAAGATTGGAGAATGTGTCTAGGATAGGTGGTGCAGAGGGGAGACTAGGAAATGATCCGAAAAGTAGGTGCAGCACCTATCATATAAGAAAGGTTAAAAGTGGTGGAAGAAGAAAGGTCGAAGGTTGTCAGAAACTCCTTGACGTTAACAGTTTAAGTTGATCAACAGTAAAATCACAAGACCTTATATTTTTATTAGTAAAATTTACTTACGGAAACGTTATCTAACAAAATTGACAAGAAAAAACTATCGATAAAGTAATTTGTTCGAGTCAATTTTGCTTTAAGGCAGCAATGTTTAAGTGTTCATAAAATTTTATCAAAGAGAAAAATGTAAGGTCGAATAATTTTTGATTGAATAAATTCTAGAAATGAAAAACAAAACGTTTTCAGAGTAACACAGAGATAGAGACATTTTTTTTCGATGTGCAACAAGGACATTACTGCGGTAAAAATTAAAAATTGGTTGCTAAAATATTGATCCAGCAATGTTGTTGAATGAAAACGGGCATTTTAACTGAGGAAATTTGTCAGAAATAAAATCTGTTATTTTTAAAAAGCGGTGTCGTTCTGAAATTTATTTATAAAATGTATAGCATTGTAAAATTTTCATTTAATGTGATTTTATATATTTTCGATGAATTGAGAAACTTCAAGTGCTAAATATGCATCTGCCAACTTCGTTTTTCAGCAAGCGTCGCAAAACATGAAGCACCTTATTTTCCAGGAATATAATTGCAATTTTCGATGACGCAAATAGGTTTATGCGTCTTAAATCTGTTTACGGCCTGCTTTATATAGTTTTTCAGAATATATTAGACAAATTTTATGGATCTAAAATCCCGGTTGCACTTATCGCTCAGTAAAAAGCGAATTTTACGATCGGGCTTACTTCTTTATGAAGAACCGTTGCGCTTGTCTTTCGACTTCATTAGGGAACTTTCTGTTTATAGTAGAAGTTGATAACTAAAAGAGTCCTAAGTTTGAATCCTTGTGTTAAGCGGTTTACGAGGCGGAATTTATGAACTACAGTTTTGATTATTTTACGGTTTAAATTTGTAGTTGAAATATTTTTTTTATAGAAACTTTCCCTACTAGCTCTGACCTTATCGAAAATTGTATTTCGATAATACATCGGTACATTTCACAGTATCTATTTCATTATTATTCGTAAAGTTCAGGAAAAGCTAGCTCCATGAGCTGAAAATTACTCGGGGCAAGTAAAAAGTGCACCGGCCCTAATTATTCCGGAGCACTTTCGTAATAACAGCGCGGAGCAATATTTCTGGATTGTTTTGTATTTTAAAACATCCAGCAAACTTAGTTATCAGTTCACATACAAAATAATCAGGTTATCTCGCGCCACATGTTAAATTATAACTTTATTATGGAGCATCCGGAAGATTAACATCCCAATTCTAGCAAAAGCTCCCGCGTAATTCAGGAGTTATAGCGTCCTTGTGCACAATGGCTGTCCGAGAAGTGAAATTGGCTGAAAGGCCTTTTAAACCATTACATTTAATTAACTGTGGGAACTTTATGACTCTGTACCTACAGGTTGACCCGCTTGGCAATTAGCTTTCGACAGTTTGTGCGCCGGAACACGTTTTTGTGTTGACAATAAAATTATTCCCCAATGAAGCTGTGAGCCGCTCGCCCTGCCATCTTTGGGCTTCGCCTAATATTTTCTGGGCTCCCCATCTTCTTCATTGTATGCTGTTTTCAGCAGGAACACTTTATGTTTTAGTATAGCTAGTTTCTGACCTTGTTTCGTAAGAATGGTCATTACTCTATGGAGCTGCAAAGCTGCAATTATGTACTTTCATTAAATTATTGTACATATAAGAAATATGCACGGAAACAGAGTAATAGATTTTATGCACAAAAAGATTAACAAAATAACGAAGGAGATGCCAAGCAAAAAAGGAGAAGTCGATAATTGAATACTTTCGGGTATATAGAGAAATCTGTAATAAAATATTAGATATAAAAGTAAATAGATGATTTAAGGTCGGAAGCGACCATTACATACATATTAACAATGTCGTTTAAAAGTGAAAATAGAAATTAAGACGAAAACAAAAGGTCAGTGACTGAGATACTCAAAAAACTGACAAAGGTATTCCAAAAATCTTTAAACCGGAACCAAAAAGGTAAGAAGAGAAGTACTAAACTTATAGAGAATAATTGGAAAAACTGAATTATGTAATGAAGCGGGATATGCCAAAATAACAAATATGATAAATGCATTAACAGAAGAAGCAGTAGCGGTTTCTTGATAAGGAAAGGCACCTGCTGACTGGCATATCATAACTCTGTAATAAAGCACAACACTACATGCCGTTTAAACCAGTAAAGGTATCAAGGCTTCATTCAACGGTTTACTATTTTGGGGTTTTGTAAACAGACTTCCCATTACTTTTAATAGGGATATTATCACAGAAAACAATTACTTATTATGCCTATTGGTTGTGTACACAAGTACATTTCATTTAATGATAAGAGAGGTTTATTACTGCCTTGCTGACTAAACCCAAATGCTAGGTTTAACCATACCCTTACAAATCGATTTTCCGAGGTCGCAGCTCCATGAAGGTTCGGGTGGCATTCGTGGCAGGAAGCTCTGCGCGCCTCTTACACTAACGCACGAAACTTTAAATGCGGCATTCGCTGCGGGCTACTGCTAGTAGTCATAATAAGGAGATAGTAAAGAATGCCAAAACTACAGAGCAATCATACTATTAAGTAGTGTAGCAGACATATTTGCCAGCGTTATGGAAAAACGATTAAGCGTCCTAGACACACAGGTCTGACTAAGGCCCAACGAAGGGGTAAAAGACGCCATTTTTATTCTGAGGCAAATCACTGAAAGAGCAATGACGAAAGAAGAAAACACACGCTTTATTGACTTGGAAAAATATTTTTACAACATTAACAGAAATTACATCAGAAGAATATTTCAAAATAGAGGAAAATACATTTAAGATATGGCAGTTTATACAAGACAACGGTCAACAGGACAAAAGGACTGTAGGTCTATGCTGAGTCTATTGCTATTTTTGTTAGTACTAGAGGAAGCGATTAGAGAAGCTGGACAAGAAGCAAAGAGATGCGAAATAGGTCTCTGGAAGATTAAACAAATAGAGATATAGACGTGATAATAATTGCAAAAGACCAGAAGACGTGAGATAACAACTTTCAAATATATAAGGAAACATCGAACAAGTACAACATGAGTATTAACCAAGACAAACCGGATAAGATACAATGATTGTCAGTAAATAAGAGAAAGAACTCGCGTAAAAGAACTGTATGGATTAGTACAACATAGAAAATTTTAAATACCAAAGGACAGTAATATAGCAGAACGTTTTATGAAATTACCGAAATAACAAAAGCAGCAGGAAGAGTGCTCAGGTGTATAAAAGATTCCCTTTCTGGGAATAGGAAAATTCCAAAAGAAACTCGGAACAGAAACATTCAAAAACGTAGTTTTCCCCATAACTACATACTGATTGGACGATTATGCTTCATCTAGAAAGCTATGGCATCGGAATTCTAATTTTATTGTGCTCTTCCCGCCCAGTTAGGTCAATTCTTTATTACTCGTCTTGGTCACTTGGGATGCGGTTCAGATCTAGTACTTGCCTCTTTTGTTATTGGTTTGCAGCCGGATGTATTGTATTTCGCCGATGACATAATTACGCCGTTTCTGCATGGTGTTTTTTGTTATCCAGATAAGTTGCTTACGAGACCGCTGTGACATCTCGGCAGTTGCGAAGAAAAGCGTACTTTGAATAGCTTGTCACTTTCTAAAATCGCAGAAGTAATCTGTCAACCCATGATGCACGTGCGAGGCATATGACTCAGTTTCTGACGTTAGGCATTATGCTGTACATCGCGTTACGTTTTAATTTAAACACCCACTGATTACGCTGCGCGGCTCTAAAACGAAGTTTCACTTTTTAGTGGTGTCTTTTATATGTTTTTTGGCAAAGCGTTTTATTTTGGCGCTCGTTTCGGTTGCTCGGTTACACCTTATTCTCGTCAGTTCGTCTCGGATTCCGAGGATTATTCTGAAACTTTCGAGTACAAGATCGTTTTCGATTAAGAATGTTATCAGTAGACCTAGCAATTGTATTGTCAGCAGTATATGTTTTCGATACTCTCCCACGTCCTACATTAAAATATTAGTGAGGTAAGCTGAGAACTTCAGTGAAAACTCCCTCCCAGATTTTCTGTAAACTAAATATTATCGAAGATCAGCGAAAAACTTTTAACTTTTTAAAACATTTGCAGACCTTCGTTATTATCACACTGCAAAAGAAAATACATTTTATATAAATACTTATATTTCAAGACATGGGCTTAACACACCTAAAATATTAATTAAATCGTAGTTTAAATGTGTGAAAATAATGTTAATTATATTGTTTTGTTTCAGGTAAGTTTCTATATTTCTTCTTACAATCCAGTGGTAGTATCGAAGAACGGTAAGTTCATAACACGTTTTTGTCAAAGGTGTACATGACAATAGTATTGAATGCAAAGATAAACAGTGGAAGTATGTATGTATGTATGTATTATCGTTAACCTCGTTTTACCTTTCGGTGTAGAGGCTGGTGCTTTCTGTGCTTGCAAAAAATATAATAGTTATTCAGAGTAAGCCAGTTAATATTTTGGTTTTAAAGCTTCTTCCTGTAGGTTTCTAAATTTTATTTTAGAATATCGCTCTTTTATATTGTAGATTAGGCAACACCCACAAATAGTGAATATAACAAGAAATAACAATTTAACTTAGAACAAAAGACAAGATTAATTCTAGATACCCTTCGAGTGCATTCTGCATCTTTAGAGCATTCAATCTAGGTCGCCCTGGAAAGGACTCTTCTCCAAAAGCTCTCATTCGGAATTTTGACTTGAATCCTGAAAATTTATCGGCCTCTCCTCACGGCTCGGCGCGCTCACGTTTGCGCCGTTCAGAAAATTCCGAAAATATAGTCCTTTCAGGATAATAAAATGAAAACATGCATATTCGATTTCAGACGTAACAAACTCGAGCAGATCACGGAAGAAGTTAGCGGCACGTACAAACTTTGTATATGCAGTGTAATGTTGTGTAATAAGATGTAGTTTTCTTGATGTAAATCCTTTTGATTTACGATCCTCGTAAAATAGCGTCACATTGATACAGTGTATCACTGAGCGACGTTGGCGCTATCGCTGCCTTATTAAATGAAGTAGCTGAGGTGCTCTTCCAAGGACGTTCGGGCATAAATCGGGAACGGCTCCCGGCCGGAAACAAATTGTTTATTGTGGGCGAATCGGCCGCGATTTTCCAAGTTCTTTGAACTCGCATTAAGATTAGTCGCCGGAGTAAGTTGGGTCGCAAAAAATCCAGCTCCAGGGATTGTCGTGGAGGGCGGAAATGGAAAACTAATATATCGCCAGCTTGCCTCAGCCTTGAATATGCTTCGTGACTGATTCCCCTTGGCGTTAGTCTAGACACAGAGTTAAATTCATATTTTAGTGCAGGTGGAATCAGGTTAAAAATGCATTTTATATAAATGTGCCGTAATAAAATAGCTGCTATTTACTTCGACCCCGCTGCATAAATCCGGAGAACTGCAGCTAGTTCTGATATGCAGAAAATGCAAACTGAGAACTGGGATTACAGGTATCTCACAAACCCTAAAAATAGTTTTTTCTATGGAATTTCCAGTGGTGCAATGTGTTTAGAAGACATGCATTATATCTTTGCTAAATAAAAGCGTCAATTTAAATTATTTCAACAACGATCAGACTTTGGGAACGTAAAGTATTGGCAATAAAATAAATTAAAGCACTAACCGTAATATTGAAAACATTTGAAACTTATCATATTTCTGACTAATTAAAAAAGAAAAACATCGAGATGCCAACGTTTAGAAACATTAAAATTGAAAGCTTGCCAAAACAAGTAAACAGACAGTAGAACAGTGGACAGGATAGCGGCCATTTTGTTTTTAATCGGATCAATTAAAAGTCAATTAAACCGCGAAATTATCTGCAATAATTACAAAATCTAAAGCTAAAATATTAGTATTTGAAGTTATTTTACAGTTACAAAGTGTAAAATTTCAAAAAAAATCAATCTACGATTTCATAATGGCGTGATATAATTTAAAAATTGTGATTTCTTTTAATTTTGAGCGACACATTTTATAAAAAGTGTAAAACATTTGCAAATTTTTCAACGAAATTGTGTGTTTTATTCAGGTTTATGTTAATTTGTGATAAACATACATATATTTTGTATAATTTCAAGTGTTATGATGGCAGTTTTGTAAAATTTTAAGTGAAATGACGGGGCCAGAACATTTTTTCAACAAAATTACGTGTTTTTATTCAAATTTATGTTAATTTGTGGACAACATATATATATTTTTCAATGAAATTGCGTGTTTTGGTGGTGTCAGAATATTTTTTTCAACGAATTGCGCGTTTTTATTTAAAAATTATGTTAATTTGTGGTCAACATACATATATTTCCGTCAAAAGTATAAGATTTTTTGAATTTTGTTTATCGAAATGATTGTGGTAGTAGATTTTTTCAATGAAATTGCTATTTCTTTTAATTTTGAGCGGTGCATTTTATAAAAAGTGTAAAACATTTGCAAAATTATTTACTTTGGGGGTCAACACATACGTCTTTTCGTAATTTTTGCGTGTTTCTATTCAAATTTATTTTCATTTGTCGTTAACACAGACGTATTTTCGTAAAATTTTACTATTTTTCAGTGAAAGTTGTATAAAAATATTGTTTTTTGTCGTTTTTGCAGAATTTAATGTGACAAGATGCCGATTTTTATAAATTTTCATGGGAGATGCTGTCGATTTTCTAAAATTTTAAACGAAATGCTTTGGAAATTGCATGATTTTATTCATATATTAGTAATTGAAGCTATTTTTCACATACAAAGTATCGAAAATTTATATAAATTGAACTACGATTTCATAATTGTGTGATGTACTTTAAAAAATTACGGTTTATTTGTTAAACGTTTGCAAAATTATGCTTAGAAATAACTCTTAAAACTTTTTTACATCATTTTTTCGGTACTATAAAGTCGCTTTGTAAAGATTTTCAACGAAATTGTGCGTTTTTATTCAAATTTATTTTAATTTGTCGCCAACACATACGTCTTTTCGTAATTTTTGCGTGTTTTTATTCAAATTTATTTTCATTTGTCGCCAACACTTACGTCTTTTCGTAAATTTTTTACAAGAAAAAATGGTTTGACTTATATTTTTACAAGTATCCCTTGTCTTATTTGCAAACGATATTGAAAAGCTATTTTTTTCAACGAAATTGTCTGTTTTTATTCAAATTTATGGAGGACAACCATTCTTATACAATAAAAACATTTATTTAATGCGTATGTCTTATTTTATATGGGCGAGGGCACAACAGAAGTATGTCAGGAATATATTAAACTCAAATTTGTAACTCGATGAATTTCTAGAATCTGGTTCTTTGTTTGAAAATGCACCGAGGTCCAAAGCAATCCGTGTAAACATACAGGTTCTGGCAGGCGTTTTCTAAACGATGCACTGAGAAGAGCCCCGTGGTGTGAAGAAACAGTTTATGCCGAAATTTTTTCAATGTGTACAATTCCCGCACGACTGAACGCCATTCTTATACAATAAGACTCGGGTAATTTACAGCCCGCTATGCAATGACGTCAAAACTTTGAAAGAGAAAGCTATAATAGTCTAGCATCTTATAAATTATTTATTTCTGTCTTTGAACATTTACTGTAATTTTTGACGTGAAATATCAGATCGAGGCCTTGTTTAGAAATTGTACGCATATTAACAACACACAAAAATCAAACAGCTACAAAGGAGACATTAAAAAATGTAACTTTATATTGTTTTTAAAATTACAGAGCTATATTATTTTAAAATTTCGATAAATCCAGGTTTTGTGCAGCGTCGTGTTCGGACCGCCATTTTATACAAATAAAAACTCCGATTCGTTCTAGAATTATTCCGCTGTTCGATGGGCAATATTTTAAAAATTCCTGAAAAGTAGCCGAAACACGGTATCTGAAAGCAACGCAACCCCCCTTTCTTACCTATATGAATAATTAACGAATACCGTTACACGATGCAGTATGTTTTCCAGGAAACGATTCGTAGTCTCGACCTGTTTTAAAAAGGGAACTTAGAGAAAATCGCGTAATTTAACCCATTCAAATACTAGCGCGAAAACCTCTTTATACAACCGAAAATTCGTCATGTTCTGGCATTTCAAATATGAAAATGGATAATAACCGCTAAACTCAAATTTGTAGCCCGTATATTTTACGATAGAACTTGCCTCTTTTCCGCATAGCTTTAAAATTTTCGCCTGTCTTATAAATAATTTTTAAACACTAAAACGATTAATTTAATTGATCAACAACTCGATAGGAAATTTCCAGCTATATACTAGGCGATAAACCATTCTTAACGGACAGAATACGCGTATTTATATAAGAGAGTAAAATAATTAATTCTAGTGAAATCACGGGGCGAAATCAATTTTAAAAAAATGCATATACCTTTAAGCACATCAAGCTGCACATTTCAGTTCTTAAAATGTAAATTTTCGAAAAATAAGTTGTTTAAAATTCGAGCGGCGTGACTGTAGAGCTGCGAAATGGCGTTTCGTTCAAACCCTTTAAATCCCGTACCGCTCCGTGGTCTAGAGGCATCGATCGATGTGAGCCCAATGTGTATGCAAACGTAGAGGGTTCGATTCCCACTCGGGTCCGACGCAAATAGCTTTTTTTAAATTTAAATATTTCCGCGAGTGAATGCAAGAGAGAGACAGCAGCTTCGAAGAGCGAGATAGATCCACCAGTTTCAATTTCAAATATTTCCGCGAAAATTCAAATTTAAAAACAACCGCCGTGAGAAGTGCGCGCGCACCAAGATGGCCGACACCCCGGGAGATTTAAATTCAAATAATGGAACTTAGAAAAAAAATCGGAAAAAATTCAAATTTCAAATATTCCCGCCAGAAATTGTTTAATTGACTTTTAATTGATCCGATTAAAAACAAAATGGCCGCTATCCTGTCCACTGTTCTACTGCTGACAGTGCAAAATATGTTATACGAGACTCGATCGTTAAGTGCCTTACTAGAACAATCCTCAAAAAATAGCAAAACTCGGCCCTTCGGGCCTCCTTCTTCTAACTTCTTTTCGTCCTGTTTTAAGGCAATTGCCGATCTTGTAACGTAATATACTATTTCGGCATTACCCATAAAAATAAAAATACCCTTGAATATGAGATACGGGAAGTTGACCTTACCGTCACATATAACGAAGCCAAAAACAAGTAAAAATAGGTTGGTAGCGCAAAAATTATATAAATAAGTTTCAAATTGAACAAATAATTGAAATACGTAATTTGGTTTGTTATTATCGACTATAAACTATTTTTCCCTACGACCACTACTAAAAGTAAGCCTTTTAGCACTAGCTTGTTTCACTAAAAATGACGTTTTATAAATCAGCGTGTTAAAAATGAAATCAGCGGTTTACTTTTAGCACATGTGCTAAAAGTAAACAGCTGGTGTTGAATTTAGAATTTTAAACTGGAAGTGACGTTATAAAGTTATTCTAGTTACTTCTTTCGTTAGAGGTAAGGTGTTTTTTAAATAATGAAAGAATTATGTAATGAATAAAGTAAAATGTGTACTATTATAATTACCTTTGATAACTAACTGCGGCATCAAGGCCATTTCTTTACTATGACATAAATTATAACTGTCATAAATTCAAACCTTTGTTAAATCGACATTTATGGATTAATAACAGTAATTTTAAGGCCGTAGAAAAAATATTGTGTGCAAACTCGTGCTAAAAGTGTTATTGCACGAGACATGAAAAACGAAGCCGAAGGCATAAACGTTCACTTTTAGCACTTGTTGCACAAATAGCTATTATTCGCTAGTGAATAAAGCAATACTTTATCCATCCTCATCATTGAAATGTTAATTTACCATTGAGATTTTCATAGATCAAATACAGGTATGTATTGGAAAACGTATTTAAAATATCAAAACATTTAGTGATGCAGTAACCTGGTTACTAGAGCAATAAACATCTTATAAAAGAAATAAAAGTAATCCAGTTTTGGATAGAATTTGTTCACATAGTTAATTTTCGAACAAGTACAAAAATAACTCATTTCGAAATTCAAATGAAATCTGAAATGTCATCATTATAGGAAATAAAAAAAGATATCAAATCCTGCCTATCTTCATCTAGTAGGCTAAGCACAGGTACGCATAAGCGGAAATAATTCAAATTGATAGCTTAACTTCCCCTGGGGAGGTCTGAATTTATTCATGTTTATACAGGGTGTCCCTAAAATAATGGGACACCGATTAATCATAGATTCCTTACGTCATAATAAATTGATTAAACCTAATATACCTTAGTACAAAGTCCCTTCAGTGAGATAGTTCAATTTTTTATTTTTTATTTTTTTGTTAATTTCCACCAATGTAGAGATATCGATCTGAATTTTGGTATACGTGCTTACTATTATGTATCTGATCTAATATTTTTTTTCATAAATTAGACTTGACTGTAAAAGGCACTTGACCTATCTTTGAAAACTTTTTTTAACTCTAACTTCGTTATCTGTAACATTTTTTCAAATTTTAGGTTATTATCTGAAAGAGAATTAAAAAGCACAAAAATAATGTACTCTTAGTCCTTAAGCCTAAAAGCAACCGTTCACCTTAATCACATCAAAGGTTTTTGGTTGTTATTAAGACGTGCAATTATCAAGTAGCCATGATCACAAAAACAATGGTCATCTAGTAAAAACAATGATAAATCAATTAATGACATTAGTGACATAACGAATTCTCCAATGCTGAAAGGTTCGTTACTATGTCGCAGCATTTTCGTAAGCACAAAAGACAAAAAACTGATGTCACCAACGTCATTAATTGATTTCTTGTTGTTGTTTACTTGATTACAATCATTACCCATTGTTTTTGTGATCATGGCTACTTGATAATTGCACGTCTTAATGTCAATCAAAAACCTTTTATAGGTATTTTAAGATAAACGGTTGCCCCTACGCTTATGAACTAAAAGTACATTATTTTTGTGCATTTTAATTCTCAGACAATAACCTAAAATTTTAGAATTTTAGATAACGAAGTTAGAGCTAAAAAAAGTTTTGAAAGATAGGTAAAGTACCCCTTACAGTCAAGTCTAGTTTATGAACTTTTTCCCATTAGTGCACTACAAAATAGTAAGCATGTATACCAAAATTCAAATCGATCTCTACATTTATAGAAATTAACAAAAAAATAAAAAATAAAAAATTGAACTTCGAGGTCCTATAACTTCTTACTCTACGTTTAATCGATTTATTATGACGTAAGGAATCTATGATTAATCGGTGTCCCATTATTTTAGGGACACTCTGTATATAATTGACGTAAATAATATCTGAAATTTATTAGGTCACTCCATATCCTTTTTAATGTTTATGTAATTTTATGCAGTAACGGCTAGTGGAGAATTTTTACGGCAAAGCCAATCACCGAAAGTAAAATACATTTACCACCCCCTCACAGACAAAGACATCCCGAGATTTAAATATTTCTCATATGAACAAGCAACAGTTTGCATTCGTGAAACAATTTTCCCAACTTTACAAGCTAATAATAAATATTATTTCAAGTGCGACAATTTACCAGTAAATTATGAGCATAATAAAATAGGTTATAGCATAGTTATTTACGTAACGGTAATTATTTTGCGAAAACGCCAATTTCTCATTACAGATTTATTGCACACTGCCTTTAAGTCGGTATTTAGTACGGCGTTTTTTTTTTTATCAAATACCTACGTGCGGAAGTTGTAAAAAAGCATCAATAACCGGACACTCAACACGCTGTATCGTAGACCGGGGCAGCTGAGGCTGCTTGAGCCTAAATCCAGGCGGCTCCCATTGCACCTTAAAACATCCTTTTATTTTGACCTACTTCTTGCTGCTGTCCCCCGCTGCAGTCTATAAACTGCCGACGAGCTAAGAGCCGCTTCGATCTAGCACCAATGCGACTGTAAAAGCAAGCAGCGCTGATCCTACAGTTTATATTCATGAAATCTTTATTAGTGCTTTGTTTAAGCTCTAAATAAGAACAATGCTGAAAAATTAGCACAAAAAAGTCTATTTTATTATAAAGAAAATCTTGAATGACGTGTCAAAAGTTTTTACGTTTCAGACAAAATTAAACAGCAAGTTTCTAATAAATCATAAGCCCAAAGTAAACATGAAGCATTAAAAATACAGTAATACAAATCCACAACATGCAAATGTAAAAAGTTTCATCTTGATCAATAAAAAGTATATGTACTTACAAATTAAAAATTTTAATTAGATTTGCACTCTTAATATACGGTTCACCATCAGAAAATTATAATCAAATGAAAGTCTATACATGTTTTTTTAAATAAAACTTCTTTTTAACAAAAAGTTTGGTTTTATTAATATTAGTATATTCCAAAGTAACGAAATAAACGCATTTCAGTCATAAACTGTCATAACAAGCTCGTGCTATTATCACGATCATAAACTTTTCCATAAAAAGATGATTTTCCGGAAACGGCAAGCTGCGTCGTCTTCAGAAAAAAAGAAGAAATCGCCGGTACCGTCCGCGAGCCAATTTTATGTCTATTTATGGCCATTAAAAGAGCATATAATCGAACTTTTACATTTTTATATGGACATTATTGGCGCATTAACTGCAGAGGCTTCTTTCTAAAAGAAATATGGCCATGAATGCAACTGACCTCTAACTCCATCATGTTCGGCCGTCATGGCTTACTTGGACTTAGCACACACTTGCAGCTGAGGCACGTAGGTTTCCTTATTATGTGGCCAGCGAAAACCTATAAGGAATTGTTCGACACACTGGAATTGGAAATAGCGATAAAATACGAGCTTCGTTAATGGTAAATCTGCAACAACTGCAAGCGCATCCCAGATAAAGCTACATACCATACTAAGAAATTGAATGGTTGTTTGCATTTTTGAGTTGCGTAAGGATCTCCAAGTGTGGGAGTAAAATCAAGATGAAATCTGGGTAATAAATATCTTCGTTTGTAACCGTTTTGTACCATCTAATTAGGATTAATATCTCTTCGGCGAGTTTCAAGATTATCGTGTGAAAAGTTGCTATAACGTAAGGGCTCTAAACATTAATAAAAAGTAATTGTTCAATGCTATATACGTTCGCCAAACTTATAATCCTTATCGATGTGCTTAGCCTACTTCAATTAAATAACATCGAATAATAAATATTGCTGCTTATATTACTACTGATAAAAAGATATTGCGTCTTAGTTTATATAATTGCTGATAGGCAAGAGCAACCTCGACTAATTGTGATTACTGATATCAGAGGTAATTTTATTTGCAATAGATACGGTTCATCTCTGACTGCGAGTAATTAAATATGTTTGCAAAATATACAGTAGCATCAACTTTATGTAATACAACACTTAATAAACATCTAAAAACTCCATTTCAGGCATATCCGTATAAAATTGTAACAGTAATTAGTTTGTTTCGTTAATTGTTTGAATACATTTTGTGAAGCCCATCACTATGGTACTATGGAGAAGTAGAAAATAAAGAACCAGCGACTAGAATTTAATTAATAAATATTTTTCAAATGGACGGCGGCGACGGCGGC
The DNA here is from genome assembly GCA_940337035.1 of Agriotes lineatus. NCBI lineage: Eukaryota > Metazoa > Arthropoda > Insecta > Coleoptera > Elateridae > Agriotes > Agriotes lineatus. The sequence continues at coordinate 82,105 of CALNHX010005586.1, read as the reverse complement.
GTTTCGATAACATTATAATCAGAAATGTGTCAACAGTTTTCATAATGTCATTGAAAACGTCCGTTTGAATGCATTGCATTAATTAATGTATATGACCAACTGACTGACGTCCAATGAGTGAACATCAACAATGTAAAAATTCAAAAACGGAATTGTTTTTATAGTGTTATCATCGACCAAAGCTCGGTAAAATGTAACTTCTCACTGCAAATAGCATTTGTGGACCATGAAAAGATTTTTGACGCAATAGAAATAAAACACTGGGCAATAATGGAGGAATTAGACAAGACACGAATAGACCATCAATAGAAAACCTTATTGGAAAATGTATATAAGAAAGCAAAATCAACTATCACACTACATGAAAACAGATAACAATTAAAAAGAGGAAATTGGAAAAGGGGACATAAAATCACCCAAGTTTTTTATCCTGGTACTGGAAGGAGTTTTGAAGAATCTGGAATAGAGAATAGTGGGAATAACATCAATGGTGAAAGAGTCAACCGCCTTAGGTTTGCCGACGATATAGTTCTGGTTGCAGTCAACAAAGATCTAACAAAAATGATAATACAACTAAAAGAAAACTAAGAAAACATATAAGAACTAAGAATTGATAAAAACAAAACGAAACTAATAAGCTCCAAGATAGACAACTAACAACCAATGGACAATTAGACAAAAAATATAAATAGAACAGGCAACCAAAGACATAGAAATAGAACGAAGTGGAAGACTAGGATGGTTAGCGTTTGGTCAACTGACATATATCCTCAAAAATTGGAAAATTCCTCAATACATCAGAACATACGTTTTTGACCAATGCTGACATATGATGCACACTGCAGAGACATGAACACTCACCAAACAATAGTAAATACTAAATAAGTTGCAAATAACCTAAAGGACCATGGAGAGACCTATGATGGGAATATATTTAAGAGACAGAAAGCAAATTATTGTGTCAGACAAAAAACAAAGGCAACTTACATCATCACAGAGACTTTGCTGGGCATATAGCGGGTGTAGAAGATAACCGATGGAATACTAAGATCTTGCGATGGAGACTATGAACGGGAAGAAGAAGAGGGAAGTCAAACACAAAGTTGAAAGACGAAATAAAGAGTGGTAGGATTGAGATATATGAGAGATGCATAAGATAGAGGGGTCTTATGATTAATACTGGGCGCAACAAGGTTTATAAAAAGAAGATGTGATACGCAGACATCCGCACAGGTAAATATATAAGATTAGGTACACAAACCACCAGACGAATTTACGCATTAGTGAACTAATAATGCTTGGAACGGTACACTGCGAGTATTGTAACTAACTATATAAGAGTGCAACAACAGCATATAGCGTTGCCAATTATTTTGTTTGCTTGTTTGATAATAGCTGGGCATAGACACACTATGACGCTATTGACAAGATCTAGACATGCATTTTGTCGGTTGTCGCCCGATGCCGATGTGTTGCTCACATTGTTTCGTGTGTTGCTCGAACTCGCAAGCAACACAACTGATACCGGTCCTGGACAAGATCTAATATATATTAATGACATAATTTGAAATGTCTCGGCAAGAATTTAGTATTTTGTTTACGATATTTCCTCTCGTTCACTTTAAGAGCTAGTATCAACTGTCGAACAGAAACTGAAATATCAATCTGCACGGTCGTCAGTAAATTCACCTCAATGTGCGAACAGCAGTCGGGAGGTCGCGAGTTCGATTCCCCTGGCCGTCTGCTCTGATTCAGGTTTTTAGGTGGTTTTCCTGAGTCAACAGAGTACCTTCTCTGAGGCGTATGCCGGGGCAGTACTTCTCCACCTTTCCTGGCCTCTATTCCATTCTCCACCCCTCCTTTCTCTCACCCATCCTATAATTCTCGTTCTTGGCTGAAGAGGGACGCAAAGTCCCTACAGCAGCCCGCCCCTAGTTGGGGGAATGGAAATAACCCTGAACCTTTACCTACCTTTACCGAACAGCAGTGGTTGCCTACGGCGATCGTCTTTGTCGTAAAACTTCATCAACCCTTTAGAGCTGAGAAAAACACTAAAAACTATTAATTCTCACGTACTTTTGGAAAATGATACCTGTAAAACAAAAGACATCAAGTAGCAAAATGCTAAGTATGTGATTGATATCATATTAAAGCTATTTTGTCCATAGTTTTATACTGATCTATACTACATTTGGTAAAATAGGAAAAGACATTAAAAACACCTTCCTGTACTTAAAAAATGAGAACACTGTTAAAACATGTACCAGTTGCATCATGTCTAATTAATCAGTAAAAACAATATAAAATGAATATCCTCATAAAATACTATTTTGCAATACTAGTCTCAGAACACACTACTATTGACCTATTTTTGGGCCGTGAAATTGTTTTTCTCCACCTTGGGAGACAAAGTAAAATAAACAATTTTCACCGTGGTAATTAATAAATTGTTACGTTGCCAAATCTGTTTTGTCACCGTCAGACATTATTTTAAATTAGACATTTAAAAGGCTCTATTGTCAGGTTTTGGGAATTTTAGCTATTAAGCCGCTTAGGTTTAGACAACGGCTGAAAACAGAAAACAGAAGCCGTTTAGGTAGTGCAAAAATAGTATATATACCGCGATATAGAAGACTATTATAACCATCACGCCTTGCAACCCTCGGTGCTCCGCACCTCGGGATACAATCTTTGCGCTTGGGGTACAATGATAGTCTTCTTAACCTGCATGTATAATGTACTATTATCTCGTGTAATAATTCATTTAATGATTTCAAACAGATTTAATATATTCCTACACCAAAGCTAGACTTCAAAAATATACTTATACATAATTCAAAAACCATCCATCTGCATTCTATTACGGAAATGCCATACCTTTAGTTAAGCAACCGTAAAATCATGTAAACCCACGAAAACTAAACATAAATTAGTTAAATAAATGCATATCTGGGACAGCAACACCAAAGTATCTGCAAACACTGGCGGAGGACATCATCCCACGAAAACCAACAATTTTAGAAATCTCGTTACAGGATCGTGCCCATCCATAAAACACAATATTCTCGAACTTAAACACGCAAGTTAAATATTATCTGAGGCCGTGTTGATATAAGTAAGATAATGCTTCGTTAAAAGAGGCGAGGCAATGGACAAGCGCCTATTTTGTTTAACTTCGCGAGTCAGAGCCAATATTTGGATAGTATTTACCACAGGATGTGACTCCCACATTGCAATTTTGAAGCTCTCCAAGCAAAAATGACTAATCGGCAGGTAATTAGCAAATAGCGAAAAAAGGCCCAACACGCTAAGTGAATGAAATGAATGAACGGCCACCAGCCGTGTAAATATTCATAACGCGTTTAGTCCGTAAAAAACTAAATTGCGCGTTTCAGCTATTAGGAACGTGTGCGGCTGAATGCCAATGAATGGCTGAAAGAAAGTAACCACAAATTACTGCTTTACAGGAATATTTATAGAGACACACAACTAGTTAATGGTTAAATTCTTTCAAATCGGGTAATGGCCGGAATAAATAATATTTTCGTTTAAACTACTGCATTATCGCACACTGTGAATCTTTAAAAAAATATTCAAATACTTAGTGACAATATTTGGCATAACTTTCATACTGCACATTTATCAAAATAAATTAACTTGTCTGTTGAATTAATGTACCAAATACCAATAAATTTATAGCAAATAAAAGGCAATACTACCCAGAAAACATGGAAAATATGCATGCGAAAAAAGTTCACCAGACTTCGCATACTTGTAATTAAATTTAAAAAAAAAACGATGGACAACACAGACGTTTAATTAAATAAAGTTTGAGTTGGCAATTATTTCACATTAACGATTATAATTTTATTAAAATAATACAATAAAGTATAAACCAGATTTAAAATAGTAGAATTTAGCAAATATCTGCCTGAGAAATACAAAATAATTAATTATAACGTGATCAGTTGCAACAAAAATGATAGACGTCACAGGTTTCTGCTCGTGCTGGATGACTATATGATAATCGAGAGAGTGAATCCCGCGGAGGCATGTTGTTCCGCCTAGTGATCATGCGGAGACATGTTGTTCCGCAGTGATTAGCAGCCCAGCGAAATTTACAATAAGTGCTGTACTGTGAAAGACCTGTAGCAACCGAGCGCTTACGATCCTGTGCGAGATGTAACGATAGTTAATCTAGCGAATTACTATTCAGCAGTAATTAAAACTTGTCATTCTGGATTATTTCAAAGAATAACCTGCTGATTTCTTTTGAATCTGGTAGGTTAATAGAGGTAATATTATAATATATTGTTAGCATGCTCTTTAGAAAATTTAATTTGTAAAATCTTGAATTTGAAATAGTATGACATCGCCACGAATTTCGCAGTTTTTTTTTATAAATACTTCTTCTTTACCTACAAATTGCAATTGTGTATATTTATTAGCTATCTCTCACCAGGAGAAAAAAAAACGAAAAAGTGAAGCTACTTGTTCAACGAAGACATAATTTAATTCTCATTTGAGACATGATGAACTAAGGTAGTTCCTTATAAGTTTCAATTTACTAAAAGTATTTTGCAAAAAGCCGTTTTAACTGAAATACTACACAGAGTGTATCTAAAATGATAAAAAAATGAAACCTCACGAACGGTAGATCAAAAAACATGTTCTTTTCAGGTAGAGTGCCTTTATGTTTTAAATACGTCAAAGTTGTTCAAAATGTAAAGGTCCCATGCAAAATTTACAAAATACCGGCTTACTTTTATAAGACCGTGTGTATTAGATGAGAAAACCCGTTACCACTTTTGTGGTAACGGGTTTTCTACTCAGAATTTTACGAAGAATATGTTGTTTTTTCGGCATTTTAGATACATCCTGTATATTCAAATAGGCACAGCTATTTTGCTCAACTTCTATGCTTGGAGCTTTGATAATATCATCTGGAAATAAAGTTTTACGACAGGATTCAAAAAGTTTTACACAGGAAAAAACGATTTTATGGTTTCAACTTTTACCGATTAAAAATATTAAAATTTTCCATGCGCGACCTTGAAGTAAGGTATTTTTTTTTCAAAAATTCTAGTTTTACTGACAAATGAACCTAGACAACTTAATTCCGCCAAGTAATATTACACATTTTCATATATATTGCGAAGGAAGCTCTCTAAGCTCTAAGTTTTATCTGTGAGTAAATTTAGGCTGGTTAAAAATGAAATGTAACACTTAATTACTCAAATAAATGGTTGCATGCCCCTCTTTCTATTTTATTCAATTGCAATTATTTATTACGCTAGCTCAATGGGAAAAACATAAGCTCTTTCTCAGGTTAGGTTTCGAAGTTGACTATATCTTTAAAGTCATCTGAATTTTCAAGTCTTCACAATCTGTCAAATTACACAAAATGTTCGCCCAGTGCAAACAGCGATTCTTGAAAGTTTAAACTCGTGAAAATATGAGAAAACATCAGGTAGATATTCAAATTTATGCGCTTGGCAACAATTAACACTGTTTTGTTTTAGTGATGACGTAGGACAGACACCAAAACGTGCACTTGTTTCTGGTCGCTTGGGATTCTCGCTAAATTTGCAAAATTTGATGACGCCTTCCTTATTTCGCAAATTACGGCGTATCTGGAGCCTTGTAAACGAGCCAATCCACTTCGGCAAGGTTTGAACTCGTATTTTGCTGCTTTTCCCCAAACTTTAACATTTAAACCGCAGGCATAACCCTACCTCGTTTGCTGGCTTCGGAGGTGCTTGCGGCAATGCTGCTTAGATTTCCTGCTGGAGATGCTTTCCTGATGCAGGTGTCGACAGTGGCACTCTTGCAGACTCTGCCGAAGACCTAGACAGCTATGCTCCTGTTTCCGATGCTCGCTTGGCCTGTAGGCGGACCTCAAAATTCTCAGCCGCTCGCTTCCGATGTCCTCGGAGATGGGATCGTAGAATTTTTAATTTTTGTGTTGCGGAAACTTCCACCAACGCTACCACATAAACACTCACATGGGCACCATAAACGGCAATACTTTTGAAATCGTAAAATGCTTGTTTAATAATAAAAAAATGTATTTCAAAGTGGAGCATAAAACTGACAAACTTGTAATAATTTTAATTCATTTGTTCTCTCTTGTTTAACAAAATAGCATCAAGTTGCTAGGATACGGTGTTATGCTTATGTTAATGGAAACCAGGTTTGATAATTAATGGACAGAAAAGGAAATAAATTTGAGTACATAAATTAGAATTAACATTTTTCTTAAAATCTAGATTATTGTCTTTCTCTTACAACTAAAATTGTTCCATTGCGTCGCACACACAAACGTTTTTTATTATTTTGTTATTGCTCTACTTTAGACTATTCTTATTCATTATTAACGCACTGGCATATTAGAGTTGCACCATTTTCCTTCGTTTGCTTCCTTTCCTGTTGCCTGCTTCTCGAATTGCTCTTTGCAATGTTCTGTTATTTTTCATCTTGCTTAATTCACCTTTCAGATTCCTCACAATTTTCACTATGCTTGGCTTTATTGAAAACTACGCTCCTTTTAATATGCACATAACAAACCTCTTGTGTCTATTAATTTCCTTCGGTCTGGCTTTACATTATGCACAAACCTATTCTTTTATTATCTTAATTTATTTAAAAGTCAATTTCGCACCCTGTGATAAGCTTTGCCTTTGCGTTCCTTTCTCGACTACTTTACTGTTTCTCGCATCTCATTGTCAATGCATTTAATATTTTACTTTAGTTTAACATTGCAATTGCATAAAACATCCCAACTCTGTGCTTAGTTAATCGGTCAATTATCCTGCACTGCAAACAGAGCCAAGTTGTGGGCCTAATGCCATCTCAATATAAGCACCCAAAGCCGTATATTTACAAAAATTTAAATCCAAATTGACTTTCGTAAATTTAGGAAATATAAATAAATTATGCTTTTCTAAGATCGTGTCAAAATGATAATGTTTGCACAGTTTCTGTTTCTAGTGTCAAAAGTGACCACTTTTAATTTTAGCTTGCGAATTTAGTTTTTATGGTACGTTATGGTACATTGACGAAGTGGGATAAAAACGTAAATCGCACGCCTTTTTCTAAATTTGTATGTCAACATAGCCTAGAATATCTAATACAATGTGACAGAAAAAGTATCACCGACCTAAATCTGTATAACTGTTACGTTCGTAAAAAAATATGCTATGCAGCACCAGCAAAAAGTGTGTTTATTTACTTGTTGTTTTAATGTGGCCATTAAAACACTGAAAACAGTGCTTTAATGGGGTCTATTAAAGAATTGTTTTTTGCATCTTTTCATATGAAAAACGTTGAAACGGCCTCCTTCATTTCAGAATTTGTATCATAAATAGCTATTATAGTACTTGGCATGATGTCCAACTCGGCCTGGCCTCGATGGACAATTCATACCGCGTGCCATAAACATGCACTTTTTTCTGTTATTGCATACTATACTATTTTAACTGGCCATGGATCATAAATTTAAATACCGGCCTGTATATGTACTTTCGTTTTATGCAACTTTTAATCATTACATTTTACTGTACAATTTTTATAATCCATAGCAATTTTTAGCCAGAATTACATCTTTTTACCTGAATTTAAAATCCGTAAAATTAGTTCAATAAATATTTAAATAAATGTTGATATTTTGCTATTTTTCATTTTGAAAAATTAAGCCTTCCATTTATTTAAATTTGGTAAGTTATAGAACTGCTGTTAAGTACACAATTGAACATTTTACGAGGTAACGTCGTGTATAAATTGTTAAAGCGCAAATTTTAAACTCCATGAGTGATGAACTCGTCGATTTCTTGATATACAATATATAAAGAAAACGAATAACAAATAAATACGATATCTACAAATCTCGTGCATCCCGACTATGGCAGAGCAATCCATGAGAGTAATGCTGTTCTACAAACACTTTTTTTTTATTTTGCCACATATTTTGCCAACTGAAATCAAGCATCATTCAAAATTCAGTGTCGGCATCGTTTCGCCCCCTTCTAGTTCCGGTACTGTTCTAGAGAACGAGGTAACATATTCAAATACGTCTATAAAGTATAAACCGACAAGATTTGAAAGAAATCAGAAGGTTATACTCTCTCAAATAGTATATCAAAATTAAGAATTTATTAATTTTAATTAAAACTTTATGAACAAAATATGCAAATTAATGACACATTTAGTTATGTTAAAAAAATTAGAACCAATGTGGTCAGATTTTGAAGACATTTTTCGAAATTTTTTAAATTAAAAAATATGGATTATGTATGTACTTCATAATTTATTCTTCATGACCTTTCATTCTACTGACAAGCACTTCTTATGGTAAAACATTTAAAACGTCCGCATAGATTTGTTACTAAAAGGAACAGCAACAATGGCTTTTGTAACTATAATTTTGCAAAATATAGAAAAATACTTTACAATGTAGCAATTTTTAAATATAAATTTTGAACGGAAACCCGTAGTATTTATTTCTGTTTGTTAAGATTACCCGATTATAATAAAGGTGTGTTTCTAGATGGAGCTGCTCTACTTTGAACAATAAAATTTGAGTAAAATCAAGCCTGCCCTATATACAACAACGCGCGTATCCTCCAAGTATACACATTTTTTATTAAAAAATATATAAATAAAAATGTCAACGCCCAGAAGTCGCAAAGTAATACTTCCCCATCGCGGTTGGGAACAGCAAAACCGTTGATCTTCCCCATCCTACTACCTATAGAATCTATCTAGAAAAAAATCAGTTTGCTGAACATCCAGCGTTGTTCAGTTTAAAAATACATATCTAGTAATCGATTCCTTATAGCCGTCGACTACAACAAATTCTAAGGCGTTAAAACTAAAATTAATTGACGTATTTTTCTTTTTTACATGCCTGCAGTCGCCGGCCGGTCCAAAGGCGGTCCGGAGACCTCAACTATCTAGTATGCATCAAACAGAAGTTAATGAACCAATCTTAACATCTTACTATAAATCACGGTTATTACATTTCGTCGGTGTGAAATACTTGAAGGCTTCCTGTCCGAGCTAAACGCGTTACTAAACTTGATCCATGAAAAAAGTCGAGCGTTACCTGATGAGAAGTATTATTATCCTTGATTGGCCAATGACTTGGCACATCCCGCGAATTCGGCTTCTAATTAACACGTAGGTGTTGAAATAGATCGAGTAGCTGGTGTTGATAATTAGAACGAAATTGTAAGAATATAAATCAGGGCAGAGATCTTACCAATAATGATCTCGTTAGATACCTCCAAAACGAGGAAGAACGCTGAGGTTACTCACCTGAAAAGAAGAAAACTTTAATTAAAATTTAGTGGCTACCAGGCACACATATAAAAATTCTTTCGTCGGCGGCTGTTAAAAACGTAAACCTCAAAAATGCTCCTAACCACAAAATTGCTAGTTATCTTGTTTTTACAGTCTGTAGATTTTATCATTGTATTAAGCCACGCATTACACACAACAGGCGACGAGGAGAATTAAATTAAAAGCTTATTTTTTACACACATAATAAATAATTGGCTGTGATGCTTTAGTACGCATACGATTCTTGTTGTAGACGCACATTTTTATCACTTTACCACTATTTAATATGATTCTTCTTTTTTCTATATCAAGTATTAGTAATAAATTTTTATTCTGAAGCACTATTTAACAGTAACACTTAGTGTCTCGAAATTCGAGATCAAGATCAAGATTTGGTTTCCAATATTCTAGAACCAAATTATGGAATTTTATTGGAGATTCTCAAGTTTTTAAATAGTATTATTAACCCCCCTCCACCAAACGAAGCAGAATCGGCATTTTCTCTTTGAAGAGATTTAAGCATCAACGCCCCCAGAGGAAATTTGATGCAATAACAATAATCAAATTTTATTTTACATAGAATTGTGACGTTAACAGCTGCACGAAATTCAATTTGTACATAAATAATATGCTTGTAAAACAATCAACGCTTGAATCTCCCGTGCACGAGGGTTGAAGATAAGCGTGACTAGGCGTACAGCTAAGTCTCGCGTTCCCAAATTCCCCTAGAAAATAGTCCAGATAAGGAGGCCAAGAATGGTATAAAACGACGGCACCCAGGCTGCTAAAGACATTTCGATCCAGCGACCAGTACGTTCAGTTCTAACTGGAAGAGCTGCCAGGCTCTTTGGGCGGCGTCCGTACCAAGGGCTACCAAGACTATACCAAGTATCGTGGGTTGCAGCTCGAGTTCGGTAGCATTCCACCGAATGCAGTTTATTTTATTATTTAACATTGTTAATACAGTACGTAAGTAATTCTAATTTAAGAGAACCTGATTTGTAATACACATAACAATAGATACTTTGTATTCAATGTGTTCTTGTTCATAATCTTGAGTTTGCATCGAACCCTGACTTTCCGACTACCCTTAGGATAAATTTTAAAAATGAGCAAAGTAATTGTGCGAAAATTATCCAGTCTAAAGTGTTCCTTACAAATTGAACATTCTATAATTACAAATCTAATCGAGCTATTTCTTTCAGTAGGTTAAGCGATGGCGTTAATAAAACTTCCGAGATACTACAAAAGGCTACTTTTTCAGGGTCATTGATGTAGAAATATCTGCAAAATCAAGTTTACATGATTACGCAAAATATAATTAAACAAATTGGAAGCATTGATAAAGACTTTGGAAAACTTCGACGGTGTTACATACAACAAAAATGCTGAAGTTGTGACTACTAAAAATTACATGATGTAAAGAAACATCACAAAAAATATTAAATTTTAAACAATTGAATAAAAAGCCTCGTCACTAGTGTAGTCGCGAGACGAGATGAGGCGTGACGAGATTTTATCCATCTCAATCTCGAACTCGAAAATTCTCAAACGTCGAATCTCGAATATTATATATGTGCGTATAGAATTGAGAGAGTTGCGACTGCGTAACGCCAAGATAATCACATGCTTCATATATTAACGTTCTGGGTTTCCCCTGGCAATATTTATGGCCCTGCACTTGCCGAACCCTTTGCAATTCCCCAATCCGACTTTGGCAACCATGAGGTATTTGTGCATAACCTCCTTTAACAGGAGAGTTTGATTTGGCTTCGTTTTTATGCGGGTTTAAAAAATGCTATTGAAAACTATAGAGATCGAGAATTTGGTTAATCTCATCTGGAATATTTCAGAATTGGTTAATCTCGTCTCGAATATGAGAGATCGAAAAATGTAGATATCGATCTTGAACTTCGAGACGAGACGAGATGAGATCGAGAATAATCTCATCATCACTACTCGTCACGTTCCGAAGTATCGATATAGTTCTTGCATAATCTCATCTTGCTTTTATTTTCTAAAGCAAGTGATTGAACGAATCACGTTAGGGAAGATCATAACAGGTTTTTTTATTCTCTAATATTCAATTGCAATAAAATATTAGAATATCTCTCATTCCCTGTATCTAGCCGGCTTCTATGCTTTGCTGTAGACTATACTCTCATATCTCCCAACTTAGTCTATTTTACGCTCTTATACCAATTTAGTTCTGCTGTTTTCTCGTCGTACCTTCGTTGCATTTATTTTCCGATACTTTTTTTCTCGTCAAGATGTTCATTGCGTTCTTTTTTACTCAATTTACGTATATCTTCTGCTTTAGTTCTTTTCTTTAGTAAATATTTTGTTTACATCTGTGCATCAACTCCATACATTGTTACCATCTAAATTTATTCCTGTGCGTTCTAATGCAATTCTCCAAACACAGTCCCCAAGCCATGTCGAACAACTGTGATGATATATCACTTTATCGTACGCCTCTTTGATGCCCACAAAGCCGTTCATAATGGTACTATATTCAGTGAGATTTTCTATTAGCATCATTTCTATACGTAGATGCTCTATCCTGCTTCACTTTTTCCTGAATCCTACCTGCTCTCTACTAATGAATTCAAATTTCTTATCTAATCTATTAGCTATGATTCGCATACATATTGATTTGATGCAGCAATCCGACTAGTTAATAGTTTTAGAATTTACGGCATTTCCTTTCTGAAAGATCAAGATCACTATATACTTTCAATCTTTAGGAATTTCATCTATTAGCAGGCGGATGTTGAGTAATTTTTATGTTCTTCTAGAAGAATTTCATCTCCTCCCTTCATCATTTCAGGCTGCATTACTTCTCTTCATTTTATTGTGTGCCTTATTTATTTATTCTGTGACAATACACGGTTTCTCTTTGATTCATTTTCTCACCTTAGAATCTCTCTCCGTCAGCTTAGTTTATCCAGTTTCGGATGTATTAAGCCATCCTATTTACTTTCCACTTGGTACAGTCATATGTCATAGGAAACCAGGTCTTCCCCAATATTTTGCGGATATCGTCATCCCATGCATTCCGCGCCACAGTCGCCATTCTGTAACCTTCTGTGTCCACCTGTAGCCCCCTCTCGCGACCCACCCTATTATGTCATGAACTTTTGTTTGTTGTCTTAGCCATTTATTTGTTTTCCTATTTCGATGTCTGACATCTATCATAGCTCTTTCTATTGCTCTTTGGCTTACTCTCAACGACATACTTGGGCATCCTTACTGAATTCTATGTTCTGACCCAGGTACCTATATTCTTCTACGTTTTCTAGTTTTCCGCCAGCACATGTTATTGCTGAGTTGTTGTTCAGTGTGATGTGGGGTCATATATTTTGTCTTTGAGTACCCGCGGGTACCCGACCCGATGCAAGACTCTAATCCATAGTACTAAAGTGTTAGGAGAATCCGGACTGTTAAACTGATTGTGTCACGTCCGACTTTTTTGTCAATCGCGAAGATATGATTTTTCAATAATTTGTAAAGGTGCGACAACAGTACTATTGGTCGATAATTATTCAAGTCATATTTGCAACCTTTCTTGTATATCAGGATCTGTAGTTTTTCCAATTTTGTAGTTTATATCCTAATCCCAGACATTCATTACATAATGTTTACACATCTAAGTAATCCCTGACTACCATGTTCCAATAGCAACAGCTTATGTTTATATCCGACCTTTTTGTTTTGCTATTGTACAGTTTCTAATAAGTTACTCTTCTGTCTGATGTAATCCTGTTGTGTTCCATTTAAAGCTTTGGTTTTCCCCCTTGTCATGGTTATTTTGTATCCCATCTCTATCATATTATTGTTATATTCTGTTATGTCTTTTCGTATTCTCTGTTGATTTATTTGTTTCCTTGCTTATTTGTAGATTATAATTCGTTGGGGCCATTGTTAATAGAGCCCGTTGATTCCGTTATGGCAAAAAAAACCTTTCAAATCTGACAATTATATTGTAAGCCGCGTTGATCACTGCATTTATGATTTTTATATTAAATTCGTCTACTGGTACTTTATCTCTTGGTAATATTTTTTTGAATTCGCCCTGTTACTCGATCTCTTTCGAAGTTAGTTGTTTTGCATTGTATACTTTTAGTCGGTTGTGAATAGGTTTTTGACGTTCTAATATGGTATTACACCAATTTAGCACCGTAACATTTTCAATTGTGTATTTCTTATCTATGGCTGTAGTCTATCATATTTTTGGATACTCTTATCTGGAATTTGGCTGCTTTTGAAAGAAGGTGTTCATTGTGAATACATAATGGCATTCAAGGAAGTTAATTGGCATTTAGGTCCTGTCGTTTCTTGATCCCTAGCCGTATTTTCAGATGCAATTTTCGTTGTATTTTTTTACCTATTTTTGTTCAGAAATCGGTGATTAGAAGCTTGAAATGAGTGAGATTTGTATCTTAGTACCTAAAAACCCTAAATAAAATGGGTACCCGAAATCATAGCACTAGATATTTGCATGTGTAAATATACATAGAGCGTTTAACACAAATATGGAATATTCCTCGTAGCGGCTTGAAAAAAGAAAAAAAAATCCTGCAGAATAGGAAGAAAACGGTGTGTTACCATCTAAGAAAATGTTACACGTCGCTGTATTTATGTTTTTATTTGAAAAGAAAAAGAGTATACGTAGAAAAATTGTAAGAAAATGTTTAGGAACGTTTATAATAATAATAATATAAGCTTTATTGGGATAATATACAAAAAATACAATAAAAATAAATGTAGCAGAATTGTATAATTACAAGATCCCAATAGGTGGGGTTCTGTATAGAACAGATTTAACCCTACCCAATAAGACATACTTTGATAAAATTGACATACAGGGTGTTACGTAATTCTGATGTACAAAAATGATGTCTTTATTTCAAATTAAACACACTATGGTCAAAATTTATTCTTCTTCTTTCGCCTTCTAAATCTCGGTGGATTATAGCCCCTTCTGACGAAGGATGCAGGATCCTGGTTCGAGGTAGACCACTCCTCTTAATTTTCTTCTTTTCCAAGCTTGTTACTGAACTTGGCGTTCTTTGCGATTCTATTCCATACTTTCCTATCTTCACATGTATCCCTCCAGTTTCTGATCTCCATTGCCACTATATCTGCCATTACCGCATCCCACCATCTAATTTGAGGTCTGCCTCTTCTTCTATTTCCTATGTGTTTCCATTCCGTAATTTGTTTTATAGGGTCGTCAGGACTACTCCTCATGATGTGACCAACCCATTTTAACCGTTACACTTTTACGGACCGTACTATGTCTTCCCGTTTAATTACTTTATCTATTTCGTGATTCATCATTTGTCTTAATTCATTATCTTGTATTTTAACTGGGTCTAGTATTATTCTCAGAATTTTCCTTTCAAAACATCTCAATTCTCCTTCTTTCTTTGCCAGTGCAATTGTTTCAGCTCCATAGGTTGCAATTGGTCTTATCAGTGCCTTGTAAATTTTAATTTTAGTGGCCTTACTGAAGTGTTTACTTTTAAGGAGTGGTTTTTCCTTCTCCACGTATCCTGGTGCTGTGTCTGTGGCTTCAAAACTGTAACTTCCTACTTGTAGTGCATTTCCTATGTTTGCTTTATTACTTTTGAGCTGCATGTACTTGGTTTTGTTTTCGTTACATTTTTAGGCCAAACTTGTTTGCCTGCCTATCTGTACTGTCGATTTTTTCTCTTAGTTCATTTTCTGGACCGTTCAATTATATCGTTAAATCATCTGCATATGCTATTGCCTGTGCTCCGCGACTAATTATTGTATCTTGTACTTAAGTCTGCTCTTCTGACTATACCTTCAAGCACTAGGTTAAATAATGTGGCTGATACTATATCTCCTTGCTTTACCCCCACACTTATTTCGAATTTATATGTATGTGCTCCTTCTACTTGTGCTACTGCTTCTGTGTTTTTCAGTGTCATTCTGCCCAAATTTACTAGTTTCCTGGGGATACCAAGGTCTTCCAGCACTTTTTGCATTCTTCACGGTTGACAACATAACACCTTGTACAAAAATAATGTTGTATTGGTTGTCATATTTATACAGCTGTACCCAACTAACCTTACCTCCAGCCAAAAATAAAGACGGCTATAAATAGCTTCCTCCCTTGTTTACTTCTGCAATAATAGAGACTAAATAATAATAATAATAATAAGTCTTTATTATGCACAAACCAAATTAAAGTTTGCATACTAAAACATACAAAATATATGCCAAATGGCCAGCATAATCACGATTTTGTCATGATACGACACATAGTGTTCTTTCGTCTAAACTTTGATACAAAATATCTATACGAAATTATTGAAAATTTTGGAAGAACTTGTTCTGCCTTACAACATGTTATACTTATTCTAGGAGACCGACATACACCGACTGCATTGTCTACGAATAAAAAAGCGTTACTCCTACAATAATAGATATAAAAATAAGCTATATTATCTCCGATCACAAAACCTCGTCCGGAGTCTCCCACAAGCTCCACGAACAATCGTATTCAAAGTCATCCAGATGGTTCGCAAGCGAAATGCGCCCATAGCACAAAACGCTTCTTCGAACCTCATTTCAGATGGAATGAAAAGGAATCAAGGGACAAAGGCGACGTAGAATTCCAGCCTGAAAGACGGCTCAAGGCTCGAACCTGCAGCGCCTCAAATGAGATGGTTGAAAAGCTGGGCGCTATTCTTGTGGTGTACAAAGCAGGTTCAGCCAGTGACACAGGTGTTCGCTTTGTAATTCGATGCTCGGTTAAGATTTACCAGCGTACCAACGTTAGGGATGGGTATTATACAAAATGCTAAAAGGCAGGTGTTTCGTGCCCGCCTTTGTTAACACCAGAAAGGGCCGGCAGAGCTTTTACAAATTTATTAAAATGCCCTGGTTTTATTTGGGCAATTGACCAGATGTACCCTGGCCTGCTGAATCCCAATCGGCATGTGAACAGATTGCTATAAATATGAAAAATCAGTTTTGCAACAATACAAAGCGGCTAAATTTAGATGCGATGTGCAACTAGTAACAAGTCTATTGCTGTTTAATTTAATTCGTCTATAGTTGTTTACTTATAGATAGAAATACTGATAAGATATAGTAACTTTCCAGTTCTAAGCTTCTAATATGAAAGCTCTGTAGCACCTCAACATTATGTTATTTATTATACAGGGTGTTTAAAAATGCATTGCTAAGTAGTGAATTCTTTAATATAGGTTTTTCTTAAAAACTACTGCTCCCAGCGATTCCAAACAAGAGCATACATTTTCAGGGGCAATATAATAAGTAGTACGCGTATTATAGATGATTTTGTAATGAATATTATGAGTTATAATCCCAAAGCTGAAAATAGAACGAGTCCGCAGGACGAGTTGTATTTTCTTGCATTGAAATTATAAGGAGTTATATTTAGCAAGAGAATATAAAGCGTAATACTATTTTATTACGTGAGTTTCAATACTAATGATCAATGTTTGTTCCAAACACACTTTTTGTTGCTTTTTATGCTTAAAACGCACGACCTAACCTAGAAAAACCAATTGACATTTCTAAATTAGTTCAATTGACACGTGAAACAAAACCAAGTTAGCTCGTACCAAATCGAAAATCGCCAGTTGCTATATTGTTAGTATGGTAGGAGGTCTGATTAGCCAATAGAAAAATTAAAGAGTTTATGATTGGCTCACAACTCATCGAATTAGATTCTCTATGTAAAAAAGTTTAATCTTTTCGAATATTTCTTCAGAATTGACACAACTTACCTGCATAAAACCCCCTTTTCGAGGTCATTTGATTCAGCATAGCAATATCAAATTACACCAAATTCGCTTCTCAGGGTTGAAATGTTCGTAGAGAAGGAGCATAAAAATTAATTAAGACTGAAGATAAAACCAGAAATAGGAAGTGGGCACTACCCCAGTAGTTATAAAAATTAAAGGAAGAGGAACGCACAAAAACCAAACTATTTCAGTATAGCAACCTGCAATTTACAGAAAGAAGGAAGAAGTGGAAATTAAAATCAGAGCATGCATAAAACAGAAAATTCAAAACGCTACAGAATTATTTATAAAATACCCTAATGAGGTAATGGGGAATGCAATAATTACGGCTGCCACGGAAAATTGCGGAGTATCAAAGTGCAACAAAAGAAATTAGGAAACTGCATGGTGGGTAAAAATGAGCGAAGGGAAGTAGAGAAGAAGAAAAACCTAGGGGAAAGTACATAGATAAGAAGGATGTAGAGAGATATGAAAAATACAAAACGTAAAGGTAATTAGTAGAAAGCATACCCATAAATACAAAAAAAACTCGGAGATGATTAAAAAAATTGAAAATTATGGAAGGCGAAATATCAGGATGAAGCAAAAAATTCTAAAGGGATTAAGAAGCAATACGAAAAATCATAGGAGCGAATAAAAGGACAAGATTTGGGCAGTTGTAACATTATTTCGTAGATATGTTAGGGGGTTATGCAAGAGTGGAAGTATAAAAATACAATCTGATAATGTAAACACAGAAGAGAAAGAAAAATAAAAAACGAGAGAAGATATAACTTTGGAGGAAGTCGTTGGCGCAATAAAAGGCAATTACCATTAGCAACATGGGAGAACCGGGACATAAGATCTGGAAAATAAAAACATTGGAATACTGGAAATTGGAATAATTTATTATAACTAAAATAAAAAGTGTTCTAGGTAAAGTATATGACAAAATTCTAGAAAAAAAGCAAAGGAAAAAAGTGGTAAATTAAATTAAAAATACACAATGCAGCAATCAATTTCAGGTACTTAGGACCAGTAATAAATAAGAACATTACTGGAATACTGGAAATTGCAATAATATATGTATTATCAATAAATTAAAAAGCGTTCTAGGTAAAGTGTATGACAAAATTCTAGACAAAAAGCAAAGGAAAAAAGTGGACGTGACTACCTCCCTGGACTTCCCCATACTGGAAACTGTTCATATCGTCTTTATTCAACAGTCTTTACAACATATCAAAATTTCAACTCGATGACTCACGTCTTCACCGTGATAAGCGTTTACACTTTCACGTAAATTGCGGGTAAATATAAAAGAACTAGTGAGTCACCCGAACTCCGTTTCGGTTCGCAAAGTTAAGAGAGATTCATTAATATAAATTTAAAAAAAAGATGCATCGACGGGATCGAACCCGGGGCTACCGCGTGATAGGCCAGCACGCTTACCGCAGAACCACACTCTCCTGTTTGAATAATGCGCGCACCCGAGCTAATAGTAGACAGCGATAGGCGCTCCGCTCTGCTGCCTAGAGAAGTTAATTAAATTATACTGCTGCCTAGAGAAGTTAATTAAATTATAACTGTTTCGCACTTTTTTGTAAATAAAAACCGGCCTACGATCTAAGTCTGAAAATGAGCAAACTTTTAAGCCATCGTACAACTTAATCGGTCCAGTATCTTCGGAGGAGATAGCGAACAAACATAGTTACACGCAAACAAAGAGAGCTACGATTTTATGTTATAAGATGTGTAGTTCAAAACGTGACCACCGAGCTTCTGTAGATGGCGCCAAGTGGACACGGCTTGTTTATGTATTATTTTCCTCAAAAACGGCTGTAGCACCGAGGTGAAATTTTCTAAGTACCTGGAAATTATATTTTCTAGGGCATAAAAAATCGATTTTTTTATTTTCGCGGAAAAAGATTCTTTGACGCAAAAATATAACAACCGTTAGAATAAAAAAATTATTTTTCAAAAATAGAGGAGGGAGGGGGCCGGTGCGCTTACATATATCCACGAGTGTAATATTTTTTTGCATATTCATATGCTCCATTATGCACTGAGCAATTAGTGAAAACCCCAGCTACCTATCTTGTTTTGTTTATTAATTAAAGGGGTTTAAATTTTCAAACTTCAAAGCTTCGTAGAGGGCGCCACAGATAATTCATGAGATTCTTTAAAAAACAGATCGATAGCCCTTTTCGGGGACTATCAGTGTATGAAGTTTAAACAAATTCCTGTTGGCAGTTTTTGAGAAATAATTTTTAGAAAATTTCCAAAATTTTGAAAATTTGTAATTTAGGCCCCTTAATATTTTTCAAAACACTTTTTATATCACCTCATGTTAGCCTTCAGATACTATTCAGAAAAAAAAATCAATTGAATCGATTCATCCGTTTTTGAGTAATAGGGCGTTAAACTCAAAATTTTCAAAAAATCATAGCGCCCTTCATTTTAAACCTAGCGAGTTCGGCAAAAAACTAACAGATTTGTCTTATGACTCTCTATCGTTATCCGCGATAAAATTTTCAAAATTGTAATCATGAAAACAGTGATACCAAAAAAACATGCGTAACTTCCGCTTCCGGTTTCGGATTTTTTTGAAAAGCTTATTTTGTCGATGAATTTTCGATACACCCCCGCATTCCAAAGCGCATCAAAATCTGAGCAATACTTTCGGCTGTAGGAGCGTCACCCACCCACACACACACTCACACACACCCACACACAGACAGACATTTTTTAAAAATCACATTTTTGGGTTCCTAGAGGCCCAAAACGGATATTTCTGTGAAAATCTCGATTTCCAAAATTTTCATGATTCCAAGACTTCCCTATACCTATGGGTATGGGAAAGTAAAAAATTGCGATTTATTTGAATTTCGAGCCATGCAATTTATAAAAAAGTGTAAAACATTTGCTAAATTATGCTTAGAAATAACTCTAAAACTGGTTTTACATAATTTTCGTTATTATAAAAGCATTTTGTAAAACGAATTGTGATAATTTTAAGTGAATTGATGTGTAATTGCTTATTTTTTATTAAAATTTCAACGCGTGTTGAATTAAAATGTCGTTTTTTGTATAATTTTATGTGACATGATGGCGATTTTTGTAAAATTTTAAGAGAGATGATGTGTAATTGCCTGTTTTCTATTCAAATTTGAGTTAATTTGTGGTCAACACATACATATTTTGATAAATTGTACAACAACTTTGTAATAAACTCAACAGAGAGTCTACGTTAGTGAAATTTTGCTTCTAGTTTCAATGAAATTGCGTATTTTTTATTCAAATTTCATCGCGTGTTGAATTAAAATGTTTTTTGTATAATTTTATGTCATGATAGCGATTTTTGTAAAATTGATGTGTAATTGTGCGTTTTTTATTAAAATTTATGTTAATTTGTGGTCAACACATTGTCCTTCGATAAATATATATCAATTCCGGTTTAGAAATTTGTACATGACCTAATTTATATGAAATATTGTATGAAATTGCAAATAGAAGGCTTTTAAACTATATGTTTTCTTTCTTAATTATGCAGAGGGTGCTCGTTTATACAGAGAGACAGGTTGGCCAAATGGTTAAGGCGTCAGATTTAAGCTCCGGTCTCGAGAGAGAATGCGGGTTCGATTCCCGCACCTGCCATATTTTTATATATATATTATGAGAGTCTTGATTTTGAGTTAGTATACTCACGACGGCTCTACCAGAACAAACGGCTGCGTTCTATTTTCGAATAAAATGGATTAAGTGAAGAAGATGTTGGTTGTTCCGCCGGAATTTGTCCAGCGCTTTAGGTCTGGGGAGAATACGGGGAAAAATATATTATCACAGCTTGATGACGAAATGCAAAGGGTTTTAAAGTCCAAATTAACCGATCACGATAAATGGGTGCAGTACAACCAAGTGTTACAAAGATACCTTCATTTCACGAACCAGGCACGGCAACCAATCAAAATACCTATTGAAACAAGTAGTAACAGCATATCAAATGCCTATATTTTGTCTACACTACCCACCGCTTGTAAGAAAAAAGCTGAAGTTTTCCTACGCATTTTGTGTGCATCAAACGATATGAGCTGGGGTCACAAGGGCACAGTTACTATAAAGGGTGAAATTTTACCGGCGCCTAACATAGTCGATTTAGTTCACGACGCTCTAAGGCCTCGAAAAACTATTAATCCACCCGGACGCCTACAGTTTGCTGATTACATCAAAGACCTTAACGTTGCTCATGTGCTGCTAGCTAAGCCTAAACACCAAAAGATGCCAGCCCAGTCTGGTGATACAGGGAAAACCGAAATGGAAACTTATAACTGCGAGACCTATTTAGAATATAAATTAAAAACACCAAATACTCAACCAAGTCCACAGCAAAAAGGTGCAGTCAGAAAAACGACGATAAGGAAACGGCTCCAAAAAGGGACCGTTAGAAAAACATCGGTAAGGCAGAGGTCATCACCATCCAAAACGTCTAGAATTCTGGATTGGGAGCGTCTTAATCTTTAAAATGCCACAATAACATTTGTTCTAAGATATCATGTAAACGAATTCTGATTTTATTACTTGCAGCCTTTTTAATTTGAAATGTTGTGCACCTCAAACTAGAGTTTTGTTAATTGGCTAAGTTATTTTTAGAAAATAATTCAACTGTACATTTATTTTTATATTATTAAATATTCTACGAAATAAGAACAATATATTTGTTTATTATAAAGTGTTTGAGTTTTTATTTCTACCCTGTTTTTGTTTTTTCAGAAATCTCCAATAATAAAAAATCTAAAAGCTAAAATATTAGTATTTGAAGTTATTTTACAGATACAAAGTGACGAAAGTCCAAATAAATCAAACTACGATTTCATAATAGCGTGATGTAATTTAACAAATTGCGATTTATTTGAATTTTGAGCATTGCAATTTATAAAAAAGTGCAAAACATTTGCAAAATTATGCTTAGAAATGACTCTAAAACTGTTTTTATAAAATCGTTTTGTAAAGCGAATTGTGATAATTTTAAGTGAAATGATGTGGGATGGCGCTTTTTTTTATCGCGTTTTGAATAAAAATGTCGTTTTTTGTATAATTTCAAGTGACATGATGTCTAATTGCCTGATTTTTATTCAAATTTATGTTAATTTGTGGTCAGCACATACGTATTTTGATAAATTGTACAAGAACTTTTGTAATAAAAATTAACAGCGAGTCTACGTTACTGAAATTTTGCTTCTGGCTTCATTGAAATTGCTTGTTTTTTATTAAAATTTAACCGGATGTTGCATAGAAATATCGTTTTTGTATAATTTTATGTGACATGATGGCGATTTTTGTAAAATTTCAAGTGAGGTGATGTGTAATTCCGTCATTTTTATTCAAATTTATGTTATTTTGTCGTCAACACATACATATTTTGATAAATTGTACAAGAACTTCGTAATAAAAATGAACCACGAGACTACGTAACTGAAATTTTGTTTATCGAAATGATGGTGGCAGAAGATTTTTCAATGAGAGTTGAATAAAAATATTGTTTTTGTAGAATTTTATGTGACGTGATGTGGAAATTGTAACATTATACCGATAAATCTACCGTGAATGTAAAATTTTTAAATAGTTTCGATAATATTTATGATAAAACGTTGTAATAAAAAATACACAGCGTCTACTTAACTGAAATTTTGCTTCTCGAAATGCTGATAGATTTAATTCACGTTTAGAGTCGGTTTTTTAAATACGTATGATTTCGTCTTTGCATAATTAAAAAAGCATGTAGATTAAACATAAAATTATAACTGCAGAGCTGCCGTGAATAAACTAACTTAAAAAATGAGTGTTGTATGTTTTAAGATGGAAGTTTTTGCACCAAGAGCTATAATACTTTTATAGAAATAACTACCTACATAAATACAATTTATCGAAATATCTCGGCCACCTATTATAAAATGGCTGTTCATAAAAACCGACCTACCATATAAGTCTAAAGATCAGCAAAGTTTTAAGCTGATCCCGTTTATTTCAACATAGAAGTAACTTTTTGCTCACCTTAGCCGCCAAACATCAAGAACAAATGGCTTTTAAGCAAGCCACCAATTTATCTGAATATCAAATGCA
This sequence comes from Agriotes lineatus, assembly GCA_940337035.1. Classification (NCBI taxonomy): domain Eukaryota; kingdom Metazoa; phylum Arthropoda; class Insecta; order Coleoptera; family Elateridae; genus Agriotes; species Agriotes lineatus. Next base: position 58,862 of record CALNHX010005586.1, on the reverse strand, counting down.
GTTTTACTGTAAAACCTCAGAGTTTTGTGGCATATAATGATATAATCCGATTCTTTTTCAACAGCAACCCTTTACCTGCTAGGGGTCGGAGCCGCCCTGTCACTTAAAAAAGACACGTGCTTCCTTTTTATCAGCAATGTACTTTTGATTAAATGCAAAATCGTCTACCATGCATTTTAAAACTGTACAAACGTGTTCTAATCTAAAACATTTTTTGTAAATTGACTAGAAGTATTTTTTTAGAAATAAGAGTCGAGTATTGTGAACACATTTATCTTAATAACAATATATTTCTTTATTACAAAGTGTTTGCGTTTTTATTTTCGTCCGTTTGCATTTATACGGGGATTTTTAAAACTAAAATACAGTTTTGATCTATATAATGACACAATTTCAGACGCTTACTTATAAAATAAAAGCCAAACATGTCAACAGAGGTCAAAAATAAAACATTTGAATAATTCAACCCGTTTATTTAAATTCTAAGACAGTGAAATTCCCGCACGACTGAACGATTAAGTCACTTGGTTTTATAGTTGAATTATCTGTTTGAAGTATACAAGAAAAGTAGCTAATTGTTATGGACCAATTTTAAAGTCGCGGCCCGTCAAATTTTTAATAGAATAAAAGCTATCTGAACAGAGGTATTTTAGGAATATATTAAACTCAAGTATGTAACACTGTAACACTCCGAAATGAAAATAAATATGAAGAAATTACAAGGCGGGTAAGACTTTCATGGGCAGCATTCGGTAAATTGTCACACATACTCAGAAACAACACCATTCCTATCAATTTGAAACGTAAGGTCTTCGATGCATGCATGTTACCGATAGCTACGTATGGACTCGAAACAGTTGCATTAAAGATAAAAAATGCCACTAAATTAAGAGTGATGCAGAGGGCTATGGAAAGAGCAATGCTCGGTGTCTCGTTAAGGGGACAGAATCAGGAACGAGGACATTAGAAGGCGAACACAAGTAACCGACATAATCGAGAGAGTAGCCGAACTGAAATGGCAATGGGCGGGACGTATTGCAAGACACAGAGATGACAGCTGGACGACAAAAGTCGCATATTGGCGTCCAAGAAAAACCAAGAGGAGCAGAGGCAGACCACATCTACGATGGGTAGATGATATAAAACAAATTGCTGGTAACAGTTGGCATCAGAAGGCTCAGAATAGGTATGAATGGAGGAAATTGGGAAAGGCCTATGTCCAGGAGTGGACAAATAGAGGCTGAAAAAGAAGAAGAAGAAGAAGTTTGTAACTCGTTTTATCTTTACGATCTGAATTTGCCTCTTATCGCTGACAAGTCAGGGCCTGTTGGGCCGATTGATAAAAATAAAATAATTAATTCAATCAAAACCACTTACGAAACCAGTTTTTTAAAATTCTTATCAAAGTTTTAAAACTATAGACGATGCAATTCCGCTGTTACAAATTATAATTTTCAAGAAATATTTAGTTTAAAACATGGAAGCGTGACGACAGAACAGTGAAATGGCTTTCCCCTAGACACCTTAAAACCCGCAGCAGTTCATAGCCTACCGGCATACACGGATGCAGCCAAAATGTGGATACGAACGTAGTGGGTTCAAATCCGAGTCGGCCAGAGATTTTTTTAAATTAAACATCCATTCTGTGAATGCAAGAGAGACAGCCAACATCCTATGAGTACAAAAGAGACAGGTTTACCAATTTGAAATTCAAAACGGGCGCTAAAATTAAATTAAAACTGGCAGCCAAGAAAAGTGCGCGCGCAGAAAACCAAGATGGCCGACCCCCGGGAAGTATAATTCAAAAATGGAACTTAGAAAAAATCTGAAAAATTTCAAATTCAAATATTCGAGCGAACATTGAAATTAAAATGGCCGCCGCGTAACTCCGGAAGCAAATTAAAAATGGCCGCCACGTAATTTAATCAGCAGCTAATGCGTAATTTAATCAGTAGCACATATCAAAATTAATTAGGTCAAACCGCGGAATTAATTGGGTCAAACCGCTGAATTAATTGGGTCAAACCGCTGAATTAATTAGGTCAAACCGCGGATTTAATTCGCGGTTTAATTGGATCAATCAATCATATGTGGATTAATTTAATTGAACACTTAATTCAATTAGTGCTGCCCTCATACTACTACTTGACACTTGACAGTTTGACACAATGATATCGTTATTTACCAAAGTACACTGTGTTATTTCCTATGTTTTTTTTTATTTACAAAAACCACAATTTATTCGCTAGTGATTAATAGTTATTTGTTATACTAGACGAAAAAAATTTATTTTATGTACAAGCAAACAATTAAAATTTTCGAGCGACGAAGGAAAAAAATTAAAGTATTTTATCTACCCTTGATGTTAAAGTGCTACTTTATCTACCCTTGCTGTTAAAGCAACACTTGATCTTTTGTTTTGAGTCGATTAAAGCACACTTTAACATTTTCTATAGAAAAATCGTAATTTACAATACAAGTTAGTGTGTAAAGCTAGTCTTTAGTTACGAGTGGGGCACAGTTAAAATGCCAGCGAGCGAGCGTTTTAAGCCCCACGAGTCATTAAAGATGCTTTACTTATGTGTATCGTACAATATTTGATCTACAATAGAATCTGGAAATCAGGGTAAATAGAACAAAAATATTTAAATGTAAATTAGGATTACTAGCAAACGGTCGTAATTTTGCGTGGTTAAAATTTTTAAAATACGTTGCTGCTGACTACGTGAAATAATAAAAACGTGTTATTAAACAGTCGTTTTACAAACCTTAAACTGCCAACTAAAAGTCAATTTTACACACTATCGTAGATAAAAGATATTTTCCATTTTAGGTCTAAATTTGATGAAAACTCCCTCGTAACATTTATGAACCTGTATTAAAAGTAGGTTTTCCAAACTGCAGCAATAAAATGACCTGCTTTAAAAACATCTGGTAGCTTAAACGTGGCACTTTTAGAGTATTGAGAAAGGTGGCATTTGAGGTAACTCATTTGTACATTATACAGGTTGTCAACGGAAATGTTGTACTAGGAAAAAGTAAACGTTTAAAATTACGAAGAATCGACTATATATGTGATTATGTAACATAGCAGCGTTGTTTCTTTTATAATTGTACATATTCTTTTTTCATAAAATTTTTCTTTAGCACACAAAGACGGATGCAGAGTCTGCTTAAACAAACGGTCAACGATGGCTGTAGTTCCATATGGGCATCTGTGTATCTGCCGAGTCTGCGCAGAAAGGCTCTTGGAAAGTGCCAACGTCACCTGTCCGGTTTGCCGTGGGACTGCAGGAAATATACGAATTTTTGTATAGTAAAATCACGGAAATAAACGGTGCACGTCATCAAATATTTAGTTATTAATTTAAAGTTACTGTTTGATGACGTGTACCGTTTGATTCCGTGATTTACCTATAGTTACAATCACATTTATTGTAACTATAGTTAAATCACAGAATCAAACGGTGCGCGTCATTAAACAGTAACTTTAAATTAATAACTAAATATTTGATGACGTCCACCGTTTGTCTCCCTGATTTTACTATACAAATACGATTAATAGTATATTATTATATGAGCGATTATGACAGCCATGATCGCGAATGTAATACGATACTTTATCTACTCCTATGCAATAGGAGTTTTGTGTTCATATTTCCGAATTATGACATTTGTGACAACTGTCAACTGCAAAAGTCATTTGATAATAAGAATGAATTTTGTGATTGGCTACAACCTATTGAATAATGAAAATAGAATTTTATGATTGGCTGCAAACCGTAAAATTATGAATTTATAATTTACTACTGCAAATTATGACTGTTATTATTATTCAAAAATGTCATTATAATGTGAATATAATTTGATAGGAGCAGATAAAAATTATTATAATAGTAGAAAAACTTTAGGCAGCTAATTTTCATTGACATTTATTAAAATAGTAAGGTTTGAGCGGATGGCCCCGCGCGCAAATGCTCGCCTTTCAGGCGGCCGGGTTCGAATCCCGGCGACTCTAGAGTTTAAAAATCTTACGCTCCCGGGCTACCACGCTAACACCTGCGGTAGTCGTTAACTCCTAACAAGAGAACTCTTCCTCAGTTTCGACGGGCAAGGCTAGCCACCTAACCGGCCTAAGGGTAAAGAGGGCTCACAGAACCACTTTGTGGTTAAAACAGACTACTGACCTATAGTAATAGGAAGAAGAAAAAGAAGAACAAGAAGAAGAAGTAAGGTAGAAATATATTTCGACATCTTATTGTCTTCTTCAGTTTACATAAAATGTTTTAATCTGTAAGTTACAAAAAAGCATTAATTACTATTATCACATATTTTTGTAGGTGAGTGAACAATTTTTTTTACCTCACATCATGCAAGACATTTTATAATATAAAGATATACCTCTTAAAATCAATTGTTGTTTCCATAGTTCTACAAAAGGGTTCCTTGTTTTGGCTATTTCGATATAAAGTTCTTACATTTTTAAATTTTTGTATTATTTTTCAGTTTTAGTTTAGCATCACTTTTTGGTTATTAGTTGTTATTATTTATTATTGTTTCATTCATCTCTAAAATGAGAAATTTTTGTTATACAACTTTTTTATAATTAAGATATAAATAAACTTACTTAGTTGTTATCAGGTTGATGTAGATGATATGAATTCTTTATTATTGGTTAGCGTTAGAACATCACATTTAAAATTATGCATAATGTATGATTTGAAGTTCATAATTTGAAATGTTTTGTGGGTTTTTCAATGGCGTTATTTTGTTTGGAAGAATTTCGTATTTTTTAATATACATGATTTCTCTGGAAGAGAAGTTATTATTATATTGAAAAGTTTTGCATAATAATTTTATTACTTACTTTTATTTTAAAATTCCTTTAATAATGACACCCTCGGTCGACGTAGGTACATTCCCCTCGGGCAAAACCCTCGGGGTGTACACGTCGGCGCTTTATTATCCATATTATCCAACACCCTTGATACCTTAATAACTGTAATGCACTGTTTTGCACGGTCAAACAGCCTCCTTTATTTCATTCGGGCAACTGTCAGATTTTGATTATTTTTATGCAAACTAGATAAAATAGTATAAACAAGCCTCTAAATTATTAGTACCTAATAATTTATTTCTTTATTGTTAGTAATTCTAAGACATATTTTGGATTGCTTGTTTTCAGAAACACTTTTTTGAAACAATTGAGTCATATTGCCCGTGCTTCAGCCCAGCGTATAAATTTAAAATCTTGGTTGTTAGAATGGTAAGGAATTAACCTTTTTTTCGACAACCAAACTTTAGGCAGTTTACTATCAACTGGTGCGTAAAACTTCATAATTATTTAAAACAACGTCAGCCAAACACAATGTGACAGTTTCCGCATTTATATGGGCTACTTTGAAATGAGGAATTTAACAAAACTTTCTATCCTTTTAAATATTTTTATCTGAAATCGCCAGAAAAATATGTAAAACGGTTAGTGAAGTAAGGCGAAATAGGGAGTGAGGTATTAATTTATACAACGATTTAGCATGAAATATTTGTGTAGATATATTAAGCGGCATAACCGAAATATTAGTAATGCTGACAGTTTTATATAATTTCGCGAAGAAACAGTCGAAATCGATATTTTATTCGAAAATCTTGTATTATTAATATGTAACGTATATTATTATTATGTAGATCAGTGATTCCCAAAGTGGGCGATATCGCCCCTTGGGGGGCGCTGGAACGATCGAGGGGGGCGATGGTAGCCTCGGGTGCATTTGGGGGGCGGTGAATGAAAATAAGGGGGCGGTGAAAGCTTAAAGAAGGAAGAGAAGATAAGAAGATTTAGAAAAACCATTAGTACATATTTCATCTGTTGTGTAACATAGTATAACATTATTTTCCAAATAAACACACAAAATGCAAGTTACAGATTTATTTATTCCATGAAAACTATTTACCATTATTAAGTGTTCTTATTCTTCTTCATACCATTTATTACTTTATTTATCCAGTCTGTTTATTCTCCGTTTCTTTGATTTTACTTTATCACACCCTTTAATACACCATCCCGAAAGTAAATACCATTATAATAAAGGGTTCTTATTATTCAAATTTGCTTTTACTCAAAATACAGGTTAAAAATTCAGAAAAGATTTGTTTATTTTAAAAATATAATTTTCTCTAGCATTAATAATTTATACAAAATTTCTATATGGTATATTTTATTATAACATTTTATAATTGACTTTTTCAGATAATCATTTGAGTTTGGCTTTCACTTTAGTTATTCCGATTGTCAGTTAATACCTACAAATTAAAATCTAAGCTCTGATGTTACCAAACAACTATCCCAACTAAATCAACGTATATGCTCGAACCTTTTTAATAAACTATTCACAATTTAACAGTAACTGTATCTAATGTATCATTCATTAAACAATTCTCAAATATTTATGTTGTACTTTTAATGTATAAATCCCCCCTTGTACTTTTTAATTGCTAATTAATTTATTCTTTCAAAATAATTTCCTACCTAGAAATACCCTTATAGATAATTATCAGTCTCAAGAAGCTACCACTACAATGTCTCTCAGTTGGTTCGCTTAAAGAAGATAGATTTCCAGGGAGCGTTGGGTATTTTTTTTTTTTGTGAAAAGGGGGCGGTAGGCCAAATAAGTTTGGGAACCACTGATGTAGATAATTAACAATCCAATATTGTTTTAATATGCCCTGGAAAACAAAAGGTTTATGAACTGTCACATAAGTTTATGAACTGTTAATTTAGCATTCTAGAAATTTAAATAATGCCTAGAATACCCCTAACCACTGCTGAAAATGTAGAAATGGTGTGTTTACTCTGCCGAAAATAAATACACTTATTTGGATTAAAATTTACATTTTGACTATTTTTCTAATTCTGAACAACTTTTATAAATAACTTTTTTTGATGAAACTAAGCCTACTATAATTTTTAATTTTTTGCAGTTATTTTTTTGTCGCAGTCGGCTATTGCTTTAACGAGTATGTAAATCAACCAACATTTTAAATTGATCAGAAGATAAATAAGAAAGATATAGGGGTGTGAAAGTGAGAAGTTAAACACACTGCATATCAAACCAATCCACAAAGAAAACCACAGTATCTTTAGTTATTTTCTGGGTAGTACTAAATTTAACGCAGCCGCCTGTCTTATATAACTTATAACGTTCTAATACTTACAGAATTTTAGTAAAATATGCGTACTGGACAAAATACGCCTTACGCTAATCAAACAAGATCGCACTTCTTTTGAAAGAATTTAAATCTATGTATGAGTTAAAACATAATACTGACATTTTATTACAGTATAAGCAATTTACTGACGAAATATGAAGCAGCTAGTGATACTAATTACTTCATAAAGATACTGAAGTTGCTACCAAATTATTGATATTGGGAGGATTGCAAGTTCGCGGTCGCTCGCGTAACATGTGTTGCAGTAACTACTGTCGGAAACGATTGGAAGTAAACGCGCGGTGGTAATCCACATCGACGATAGTTCTTGTCGGATGTAAATCCACATCGGTGGTAATTCAAGTCGGTTTGTACACCAAGGCCATGGTATTTTAGGTCGGTGACATATCATATATTTATTACAAACTTTAAAAGTCGGTAGTAAACCAAGTCGGTGGTAGTTTCAGTCGGTAGTGTTCAATACAGTTGTCAGGAGTCGGAGGAAATCCATATCGGTGGCGATCAACATCGGTGGTTTTGTATACAACCCATCGTAACTTGCATATAGCAGAGGAACTCAGTTAATCGTTAATTATTATAATAATTGTATAAATGATTTTTATTTGATTTCTAAGGAGTTTGTGCAATAAGTAATTGTGACTATGAATGAAATATACCTGGGTACACCTTTATTGTTTTCGATTGCTGGCGATTTGTAATAATATAATAATAATTAATAATATATTGTTGTATTTGTATGAGGTTTACGACTCGCTATTCCGCATTAGCTCGATTACTCCTACATTCTTCCGATCTATAACCAAAACATAATATGTACATTATGTGTTATGTATTGGAAATTAAGAGGTATTTATTAAGAAGTGTAGAAAGAAAGAAATATGCGGGACTGCTTGCTAATCGCAATAAAAAACAGTGGTAAAACGTTTATGTTTATCGATCGGCCGGGTTAAAGGCGGCCGCCTCTTGTTTTGAACGTTTGAAGATGTAAGCAAATAAAAATTGATTTATGTTCATATCATATGACCACGGATCGACTGCCAGCCTCACTCGGATCAATCTAAGTACATACGTAGAAGGTCTTGCCATATCTCAGCAACCACAAATGCGCAGTAAAGCAAGGGGAGAAAACTGTAGAGCGAGATGCCCAAATGGTGTTTTCGGTACAACCTGCCTTGCTTATGACGTATGAGTTATGACGTTTTTACAAAATTTCAACCACTGCGCAGCTCGCTGAGATATGGCAGGTAGTACGTATCAGGATATCAGGATCAGGTTATTTTTCATTCGAATACTTGGAACGAACACCGAGTTACACAGATTATTTCAATAACCGGATAACCGGTTATTTTTCATTCGAATAAGCCCATCACTACTTTAGACAATTTTCGCTTCCATAGCAATAAGTCTGAAAACAAGCAAAGTTATATGGCCTACACAGTTCTTCCACATACATTTCTTTTTGCTGTCCCATCGTTATAAACACTATACATGTTATACCCGTAACTGCAGAAGCTAAGATTTTGAAAAATTTTTTTTGATTAATGTTTTCTAACTCAAATAATATTTAAACTATTTCAAGTCTTAATAGATTTTTATTTCGTAGGGAAATTATTTTCTAAATTAATTATATTTTACCAATATGTTCTGATAGCTTAATTTGTTTTATATATTTATACCAACTCGGTTGCCTTGCGTTTTGATTATTTCACGCAATGGATTTTGATATACTACAAATTACTACTAGGCAAATATAATCCAATGCTATTGACACAAATATTCAGTTGCTTGTTTACAAGAAATAAGGATTCTACAAATTTTCAAAAATAGGAATAGGTTTACAAATCGTGCGCCTAAAGGACAATCTATTATTCTTAAAATTTTCATACGATTCACCTTTTACTCATATAACATAGTAAACACACATCATTCACCCCTTTTGTGGCAGCAATATGGATTGATATTTGATTATAAAATGTTTTTCTCAATCAAGTTACTATGAATATAGGAATATTTTGACATGAAGATTTCAGAATGTTGAATGTATATGTAGTAGGCATAAAGCAAATGTAGGCAAATGATCATGTGTCTATAAATGCCAGGCATATAACGAAATTCAGCAAATATTTGTGTCTGGTTCTAGCTTGTTGAGGTTAGTTCCAGCCTTTCATAATTTTTTTTTACTTTAATGGTCGGCTTTGTTTTGAAGAGGCATGGTGTCCTATGCACTAAGCACTTAGGATATACCTGGGCAAACAATCATTTGCATAAATTTTCTTTATGCCTAGGACATACACATAATTATGTAAATCGCTATGGATGTATTTATAGAATTTTCATTTGAGACTAAAGTTCAATATGCATATTTATAATATAGTTGAAGTTACTATTTTTCGAACAATTCTATTAACTGTGAGACTAATAAATAAAATGTTTGGTGCTTTGTAGACCCGAAGTCCCTTTTAATTGGCTTGCCCTTCGGGTGCTACTTGGCCACCACACTGATTAAGAAGAACACTGAAGATCTGCAGTTCATAACCGTGTCATGTGTCATGGCTGTTATATATTGAGATGGTTTAAAGCTCACAATTTAATTCTGTAAGCTGAGAGAAATATTCTTCTTAAAGTGTCTTATGCTTTATTTACATAGTTTACATTTACTAAGTTACATTACAACTAGCTGAAACCCGCGGCATATGCCGCATTTAAAATGTACGACGAATCTAATAACTTTTGTTGCACTAAAGAAAGTTTTAAAAGCACGCTAGAGATTGGCAGTAAGGAAAAGTTCCAAAAAATATATTTTCAAATGGAAAGTCTCTGGAAAGGAAACGCTCGCCCCTGGAAGGCGTCCTAATTAATACGACGTTGTTGGAACGCAGTCAAAAAAAATCCAGAAAGAATTAATGCTCTTATGAGATTATATGTGAGAATTATTTGTGTCCCCGAAATAATTTTCAGCTGTTTGCAATCTGTGTTTCTTTTCAGGTTTAAGCCGTTGAGGCGTTGAGCGTCATAAAAATATAAATGCGGTAACTCAAGTCTCCAGTTACGCCGTTACTGTTATTGTTAAATAACTCGATTAATAATTATTTCATTGTCATTTTAAACTGGCATTATTATTATTATTTCTATAATAGCAACCATAAGTATCTTTTTATAATGTTTATATGCTAGCGAGTTGTTCTTAAATCGCTAGTGAATTAATAGTAGATTGTTCTACAAGTTAAGAAAAGTGAGAGTTTTCCAGCGAATGTAAAAGTTTTACGTGAGCATGGAAGAATCACTTTTCCAATGTGTTGAACATGCAATTTTTCCGGGTAATTGACAAAAATATCTTTTTAAATAGTTTTGGTCAAAGTATGCAAGCGCAATGTTTACTGTATAAATACAGTCCGGCAACGAAGCGGGGGTGGAAGATATTTCTAAAACTATGAGAGTTACCTGAATATTGTGTATATAAAAGTTGTAGGTACAAAAGTGGTGCACATTACTAATATATATTTGATTATACAGGGTGTCGCAAAAAAGTATGGCAAATCAAACCTACTTTTTTTTAAATAGAATACCCTATACTTGGGTAGCTTAAAAGTTTTGTATTGAAATACTCATCATTTTCATATAAAGTTGTATGGGTCTAACGTCAATTGTTTTGAAGATATTAACGATTTTATGCAAAAAAATGCTGAACTTCAGGCGGCTGCTGTAAGCGACAGAAAACAATTGAATGAAGGAAAACGTTACCAAAAAATTATGATTTTTATAAACTATCTTTCAAGTGTAAAATGGTGGATCTGGGTATTAATGTTATATAGGGTGCTCATTATTTGCAAATTTAATAATTTCGATTTTTTTTCAAATAGAACGCCCTGTATAGTTTTGTATTTTTGAAGAGCCCTTTTAATGAGCTTTCTTTTGATATGTTACTTTATACTTCTAATTTCAACTGTTCTTCAGATATGTGTGTTTGAACATAAAAACAATTTAAACCCCTTAAGATGCTTTATTTCAAGGAATAAAAAACAAACGCCCTTAAAATAGTGATTTAAACGGATGATCTCTCTAAAAATAAAAACACAAAACCAGGTTTAGAAAATATAAATTCAGTCAGTGTTGATACAGGAAATTATAAACACGAAAAAAACGATAAATGCAAGAATAAATTAATTCCACGGTCAAATTAAATCAGATAAAAAAAAGAAAAGCCAATACACCAAAAGCTTATACGTAATTACACTAAATGTTCAAATAGTTCTCCTTTCCTGCTCTGAGTATTAAAGCTGTAGAGAGAATTCATAATCCGCCAATATAATTAGTTTGATTAATTTAAATGGAACACCCTGTATATCCTTGTATTTTTTAAAAGTACTTTTAATGAGCTTTCTTCTTCCACTTTATTTCCTATCTCAAAATTCGGTCGAATTTCAGATTTAATTTTCTCCTGCTTTTTTTCGCTTTTTTCGTATTGGTTATTTCTAGTTTTGAGTTCTGCTTGAGATTTTGTATTTTAAGTTTGGTTTTATCTTTTGTTTGAGGAATTCAAGTGTTTAAATCATTATTTTAAAAGCGTTTGTTTTTTATCCCTTGAAATAAAGCATCTTAAGGGGTTTAAATTGTTTTTTATGTTTAAACTCGCATATCTGAAAAGCAGTTGGAACTTAGAGGTATGAAGTAACATATAAAAAAAAAGTCCATTAAAAGAGCTCTTCAGAAATACGAAAATATATACGGCGTTCCATTTGAAAAAAAAATCGAAATTAAATTTTCAAATATTGAGCACTCTGTATAACATTAATACCCAGATCCACCATTTTACACTTGAAACATAGTTTATAAAAATCATAGTTTTTTGGTAACGTTTTCCTTCATTCAATTGTTTTCTCTCGCTTACAGCAGCCGCCTGAAATTCAGCCATTTTATGCATAAAATTGTTAATATCTCCAAAAATGTTGACGCTAGACCCATACTACTTTATATAAAAATGATCTGTATTTCAATACAAAACTTTTAAGCTACCTAAATATACGGAATTCTATAAAAAAAAAGTAAATTTGATCCGTCACACTTTTTTGGGACACCCTGTATAATCAAAACTATTTTAGTAATGTGCACCACCTTCGTACCTACAACTTTTATATACGCAACATTTATGTAACTCTCATGGTTTTAGAAATATCTTCCACCCCCGCTTCGTTGCCGGACCCTGTATAAATTAACCAGTATACTATTATAGAATAGATCTTACTTGAAAATGGATGAATCTGTTATTAATTCATTTAGTTCATTTTTAGGTGAAATTAATATGATTTTGAGCAGTTATGAAAAGTATCAAAAAGTCCCTTTTTTTAATGTCACCAATGGCAATGTGAAAAAATAATACATTATAAGAAAGAGAAAAGCATAATTTTTCCCAAGATGTGAGTTTGCAGCTCAAGGGCGATGTCGAGCACTACAAATACACAGAGGGAAAAATGGTGTTCTGCCCTGCCATGTATATATTTTTTCAACCGCCAGGATCAGAACCGTAAGAAACATATTTTTTCTACTCATGACATTGAAATCGGTCATTTTGACATTGATTCCGGTAGTTGAAATTGCATTTCAACCACTAGAGATTGAAATGCTCGGACTACCGGGATTTCAAACTGTTTTGACATTCAATTGGTGACAAGAGAAATGTCACTTTATGTTTACTTTTTTCTAAAGTGCATTAATTTGTTAAAATGAGTGAAAATTCGTAGAAAAAATAGTATATGCAACTCGTGGCTGATAAAATTTCAACGTCTCGAGTTACTTTTTTCAACTCGCTTCGCTCGTTGAAAAAAACCACTCTCAACGTTGAAATTTTATTTCAACCACTTGTCCCATAATATACTATTTCATTACTCTAAATAAAAATTATGCTGTAATATTTAGCAGTCTTTGAACTGTGTTATTTTACTAATTCCATGACAACAGACATTTTAATTTTGTTTCATATTGTCCCTTGAGAGAAAATGTGTCCTTTCTGTGACAATTCTTGTAACCTAAAATATGATTCACCATTCTCTATTTGTGATCGCCAACTGTCCTTGTATCTTAAAACAAAGGCAATTAAAACTTGTAAAGAAGCTGTGACAGTAAGTACCTGAAAAAATTAATTGTGATTTTGCGTCAAATGAATTTTTTCCTCTTTATTGTTATTAGTCTTCATCTTCTTCTTTGGTCCGTTAGCTGGCGGTCCGGGCGGAACGTCCCCGCAACGAATACGCTGCTGTCGGTGCCGCTGGGTCTCGAACTCCATTTACGATTTGTTTCCATTCTTGACGATTTTTGGCGACGTCTTGGGCAACGATAACCGATAATCGCTTATTCTTTAAGTCGCCCTCGATATTCTTTAGCCAGGTTTTCTTCGGTGTCGATCGCTGAATTCTCCAGTCTGCCGGACGGTCTCGCCAAAGAAGTTTCCATGGCAAACGGTTATCATCCATTCGGCAGACATGTCCGAACCATCGTAGTCGACGTTTTTGTATTTGTTATCCTATGAGTGTTTGTTGATCACATCTTCCTCTAATTGTTTCGTTTCGAAGGCGGTCACGGAACGAGACACTGAGAATTTGCCTCAAGCATCGCATTTGGAAGACTTCAGGCTTGTCAAGGTCCGGCTTGAGCAATGTCCATGCTTCCGATCCATAAAGAAGCATGGGAAGGATCAGCGTTCGGTATAAGCGTACTTTCGTTTCGATGGTAGTATTTGTTCGTTTCCGTACGCACCATTTGAGCGAGGCGAATGCTGATGTTGCCTGCCCGATGCGGCTGTAAACGTCGGCCATCGATGCCACTTTCGTTTCCTCAACCAGCGATACCAAATATTTGAACATTGGAACCTGCTCGATTTGGGTTCCATCAAGGTAAACGCTGGCTTTCGATCCGTCCGTTGTGAGCACTTTGGTATTAGTAAATTGGGAGTACAATAGACCGGCTTCTTTGGCAGCTTTAAGGAATGTATCGTAAACTTGGCCATTAATGGTTTTCAAATCATCAAATGACAGCTGACATGTTAAAATTCTATCTACGTCTTCTGCAGTTCGTAACTTGTCGTCTCCTAAAATGTAATATTTTGTAATAATTATTCAAAGTTTTTAAGAGTATCTTTATAAATACCTGCCGGCTTCTTTGGCAGCTTCAAGGAATGTATCGTAAACTTGGCCGTTAATGGTTTTCAAATCATCAAATGACAGCTGACATGTTTTTAAGAGTATCTTTATAAATACCTGCAAGAATTAAAAGCATGTGACAATGTGGAATTCCCTTTTTTGATATTCTGTTACACAAGCATAAGCAAGTCAAGTGTGTAGTATTTTGTGTTTGAGACGGTCAAGTTTCAATTTAAATACGCGTGCAACTATATCGTTCGTGTAATTCATCGTTGATCAGCATACCTGAAAATAGCGAAAATAATACCATAGTTCCCAATTCAGTGTAACTACCACAACACCACAACTTTGTAAAACGTAACCAAATCTGAAAATTTCTAGGTTATGTAGCCTAAACTTTAATGACACGCCTTTTTAGCGTATGCGTACGGCTTCAACTTTGGGAGCGTTCAGTTACACAGATATTAAATTAAACAAATGTACTTGTCTTCGAAGCTGTGTCAATAGTTTTAAAAAACATAAGCAATAGGCATAATAAGTAATTGTTTTCTGTGATAATATCGCTATTAAAAGTTAAGCAAAGTTTGTTTACAAAAACCCGAAAATGGAAATGTATGAATGCGACCATAGTACTTTTCATCGTGTAAACACGGCCTGTAGTTTTGTGCATTATTATAGAGGTATGATAATACTACTTATAACTAAGTAGAGCCAGTAGAGCCCTAAACCTCAATTGTATTGTTTTGGTGCTGCTACTTCATGGAAGGTGGCGCTGATGGGAAATGTAAATATTGCAGCACGTTGACGATTTCAGCCCTTAAATGGGGTGGAAACATCCTGGGGATAGATTCGGCGGCATCGTGGTGGTATCCCGTTGCCTTTCACGGCTATCTTTAGGCACGAAAAACGCTAAAGTACGTGACCCCAGCGAGATTCGAACCTTGCCACCTAGAGGAACGTGGATCAGTATCCCAGCAAGCTAAGCAACTGAGCCACGTTACCTCCTAGATAAAAATATTGAACAAAGTCAATTAAAGCACAGAGTTGATAGCTATTTATGCAGCAAGTGCTAAAACTCGACGTTTATGCACGCGTTGCATACAATATTTTATCTACGACCTTAATTTTACTGTTATTAATCCATAAATATCGATTTAACAAAGGGTTGCATCTACGACACTTATAGTTTATGTCATAATAAACAGTAGGCCATGCCGCGCGAATTACGTGATCTATTCTGCTGTGCTTTTAGAGATAGGACTGCATCCGCTTGATTAGATAGAATATTGCGTACAGACGGTTATCTTTCGTTTATAAGCCACTGTGGGAATAATTTAGTCAGTAGTAGCTTGCACCTGTATCAAATGCTGTAACTCCGTATTTTCTGTAATAAAAAGTGTAACTTTTTAAAAACAGTTTTCTTCGTAAAGAAAAGTTAAATGGCGTAGTCTTTCGGATAAACAAAAGGGCTTTACAAGATTTTCAAAAATTAAAATCAAGTAATTGCTCTTTGAATAGCAATTCTTAATTGTCTACAACCCGATCCTTTGTTCACCTGGAACTACAAGCTGTTCCTCCAACTGCATACGCACCGCCGAGCCACGGGGACAAGCATCGTACCAGGTAATTAGCATCGCTGATTGTAGTTTCCTGGTTATTGGAACCAAATCCATTCATCGAGGATACCTTGATCATTGGGATCACCGGGCTAATCGCAGTCGCTTTCGACATGAGGATAGAGTAAGAAAATCTAAATAATTAAACTAAAAACTTAAACGTTTACTAACAATAATTAATTTTAATTTAAGTGCATTTACCAAATCAGTTACTTGATCGCCTTGATATTGATAGACAATATAAGCCAATCGATCGACTGTTTGTTAACCATTGTAATTTAATTATAAGTTCACGTTGCTCTTGGTAAGCCTGTCCCGCTAGCGTATCGATTAGCGATACTTAATCTCTAGCGATACTCTGGAGCAATGGGTAGGACCCTTTGATAGGCCCCTACTAACATAACTCGAATTTAAAAATTAGTGAAAGTGATTGCTGATGATAGACACGGACACATTGTCCGATAGTGAAAACGAATACGACCAAAACACAAATTTATCGACATTTACCGGAAAAATTTCCTTACGCCCACCTCGTTTAACGCTAGGTCAAATGGCGAATAAACAAGGGTTTGTACCACCTGCACAAAACCCTGTTGTGCAACAACAGCAGCAACAACAACAACCACCTTTTGCTGGCTACCTCCCTGGTTTTCATACCAGTTTATTAAATGAAATTCCTACGTACAACGGAAACCCTGCTGAACTCGCCGAGTACATTAGGGCCGTTGAGGATATTTTTAGTCAATTTTGGTAACGACAGGATCCTAATGCTTACATAAATATACTTTTGCTTTCATCAGCGCGAAATAGACAAAAGGGTGCAGCTTTAGAAGTCCTCACCGGACAAATTTATAACAGTTGGGAATCATTAAAATTTACTTTAATTAATAATTTCGGAGACCAACGATCCGAGCTTAACATTAGAATCGATTTAACTAGAATGAGACAAATAGCGAAAGAATCCCTTATTGAGTTTTACAATAGAATCCGATCTTTATTAGCTATTCTTAATTCTAAAATTTCACTAGGGAATGAACAGCAAGCAATAAAAGATTATAAGACCCAAAACGCCAAAGACTTAGCACTCAATACATATTTAGGAGGACTAATGGAACCCCTTATTAGCTTTCTGCGCAGCAGAGCACCTAACACCCTTAAATTAGCTTTGGAATACATAAAAGATGAATTAGACATCCAATATTTCCAAAATTCTAATCATAATAGTTACCAACATAAACCTGTCATTAATGGCGTATATTCAGTTCAGGCAAAAAATCCTAATAAATTACATCCTAATTTCCAGAATCGCCCGCAAACACACAATGCAGCATATATAGGAAGCCGTATTGCCTCTCAGTTCAGCCAAACCTTCAATCCAACTTACCCGTCTAATTTTAACCAGCCACCTCAGCAATTCCTAGTCGCCCAATCTAAATTCGCAAAATCCAATCAAAACGTTTTTGCTCCAAAAAGAAACTACCAGCCCCAAAATCGTCCAGAGCCGATGCAAACAAGCACTATTCAAAAGAGGCCGGCGTCTCATCAGGCCCAACGCCCTAATCCACCTATGAGACCTTTTAATCATACTTTCAATCAAATTTCAAATCAACCCAATTACATCAGACAAAGTTCACAACCACGCAACTTTTATTCGGAAGAGCTGTATTCAACAGACCTTCAAGAACCAAATACACAGGAAACCCCGGAATTTAACAATTACGAACCAAAAGTTATGTACTCAGCATATTATGAAAATGAGCTCGAAATGCCCAGATATTTTGAAAATGACAACCCCGAATGCTATGACGATGTAAATTTTCAAATAGATGCCTCGGAGAACAATTAGAATCTTTTTCGATAAATCCCAAATCTTCATTACCTTTTATAATAATACCCCAAACTAACGAAAGACTTTTGATCGATACTGGCAGCTCCAGAACCATTCTTTCACCCGAATTTGTACAGAAACATTTTCCCGAATCCATTTATGAACATTCGTTTGGAATAATAACATCTCATGGTACAACACACCATAACCAAGTAGCCGAAATTCCCATACCCAGCCTATTTAAAGAAGAGGGAAATAATTTAGTTTATTTATTTAATTTTCACCCAGAATATGTAGGTTTAATCGGATCAGACCTTCTTGCAGACCTACCTGCAAATGTCGATTACCGTTGGAACCATATCAAAACGGAAAAAGCCATAGTACCTTTCTTTTATAACGAGTCACGAGTAAAACAAGAAATACAAAAAAGAAATCAATGTAACTTTTCGAAAATTAACCAACACACACTAACTTGCATTCATGTGCCACCTAGGACAGAACAAACCGTCAAATTACCCGCAGTAGGTACAAATGGAAACAAAATTTCCCCTAAACTAAATTTCACACAACATTTGGCTGTGCCATCCGCTATAGTTCGATTACATAACAATTGGTTTTCTACTACTGTAATTAAAACTTCTGACGAAGATCAAACATTAACCATCAACAACCCACTCTATTTAACCAATTACTTTGACAATCAAAATATTGATCAGGTTCAAATTAACAATCATAATACTACCGATCAACCGTCACATAATAATCGTACAAATAATTTATTGTTACAAAACTTAGAAAATAGCCTACGAACGGAACATTTACATCCCGAAGAAAATCTTTGCTAACAAATGTATGTCTTGAATTCAAGGAAATTTTCTATCATCCGGAAATTCCTTTATCAGCTACAAACCTCGTAAAACACCGAATTAGGACAAAAACCGAAATTCCTATTTTTACTAAAACATATAGATATCCCCACGTACATCGTCCAGAAGTCAAAAGGCAGATAGAAAAAATGTTACAAGACGAAATAATCCAACCATTCGAAAACCCTTACAATTTTCCTATATGGATTGTTCCTAAGAAGCTTGATGCTCCCAATAAACAAAAATGGCGCATAGTAATCGACTATCGCAAATTAAACGAAAACACCATCGAGGTCAAATTTCCATTACCTAACATTGAAACAGTATTAGATCACTTAGGTCGTGCTAATTATTTCTCGACTTTAGATCTAGCCTCGGGCTTTCATCAAATTGAAATTAAAAATGAAGACAGAGAAAAAACGGCGTTCTCAACAGAGGAGAGCCATTATCAGTTTAAACGATTCCCATTTGGACTTAAAAATAGTGCAGCCTGCTTCCAAAGAATGATTAACATAGCCCTCAAAGGCTTAACCCTCATACAATGTCTCGTCTACCTGGATGTCGTAATTGTTTACTCATCTTCTCTACATGAACACATTTCCCGATTAAAAAACATATTTCAACGATGTCGCACACCAATCTCAAAATTTAGTTAGATAAGTCCGAATTTCTACACAAATCTGTAAAATACCTAGGACATGTCATAACATCTGCAGGAATCCCACCGGATCCCTCAAAAATTCATGCAATAAAAAACTTTCCTATACCCAAATCGAAAACCTAAATCAAGAGTTATTTAGGACTATTAGGATATTACCGTAAATTTATCAAAGATGTTATCAATGTTTAAAAAATAGTAATCTCGTCCAACACACCCCGGACTTTGTAAACGCTTTCAATCACACCAAAAATATTCTTACTAACGAACCAATATTACAGTACCCTGACTTTACCCAGACCTTTGAACTCACTACAGACGCAAACGCTTCGAAAATTGCTTTAGGAGCCGTATTATCCCAAAATCAAAAACCAGTTTGTTACGCTTCAAGAACGCTCAATAAAACCGAGCAAAAGTCCTCCACGATAGAGCGGGAATTGTTAGCTGTCGTTTGGGCTACCAAACAGTTTCGCCCCTACTTATACGGAACTAAATTCATCTTGTACACTGACCACAGACCCTTAGTTTGGTTGAGAAACCTCAAAGGGCCAAATTCAAAATTGACCAGATGGTCGCTAAAATTAAAAGAATTCAATTTCGAAATTAAATATCTCCCAGGAAAAATCAACAAAGTGGCAGATGCTCTCTCCCGTATTCAATTACATCCCCTGTCTCAGAAGATGTCATTAACGACATAGACGATATCTTACGGACCACCGAAAGAATTGATACCCCCGAACTTAATATTGACAATTGTAGCATGATTCCTAATAGACCCGATACACCAAATCTTACTGACTTATTCGATATTCCAAATATTAACCCGATTACCACCACCAACGAAAATCCAACACCGCAAACTGTTAAAATTGCACACAACCCCGATGATGTAGAATCAGACGACAACACAATGCACACTCAAGAAGATTCAACACCCGCAATACCCAGTTGCGAAAAACCTCTCCAATGCTTTCCTAATCAAATCGAATTCATGCAAGCACCACTACCTAAACCAATAAAGTCCACAAGTATCGATGGAAATCGAGTAATACAAGTTTGCATAAATCAGTCTAATCAAAACGAACTATTAATCGAACAGTGCCTACCTAAAGTCAATTACCACTGTTTCTTTCCCACTGACTCTTCATACAACGATTTTTCTCATTTTATTATTTCTGTACCTAACGAAAATACCCCTAAATTTTATAAATGTCTAACTCAAGTTACATACATTACAGATAAAACGAGAGAATTAACCAAATTCAAAATTACCACCAAGGAAAAAATAATCATCGAGGAATCCCTGAAACTATAGAACATTTAAAAAGAAAATTTTATTGGAAAGGAATTAATAGCGACGTCAAAACCTATATAGACTCTTGTAAAATTTGCAAACAATGCAAATACAACAGGCACCCGATTAAACAACCCCTTAATTTAACACCCACCTGTAATAAACCGTTCCATACTAATCATATGGACGTATTTCAAGTTAACGGACGAAAATATCTCACATTAATAGATGAATTTTCGAAGTTCGCACAAGCATACTTTTTAGTGTCGAGTAACATTATAGACATCACAGACAGTTTTTTTAATTTCATAACGACCTATACGACACCAAATGTTTTAGTTGTCGACGGAGAATTTAATAAACAACCTTTATCTACGGCAGTGTGTAAAATTTCCTTTTAGTTGGCAGTTTTAAGTTTGTAAAACGACTGTTTAATAACATGTTTTCATTAGTTTACGACGTCAGTAGTAACGTGTTTAAAAGATTTCATTAGGCACGTTGTCAGTAGCAACGTGTTTTAAAATTTTTAGAACACCCAAAATTACGACCGGTTACTGGGGCTTAAAACGCTCGCTCACTCGCATTTTAACTCTACCCCACTCGTGCCTAAAGAGTAGATTTAAGGCACTTGTATCGTAAATTACTATTTAAAAATTTCTTAGAATATCACAACATTAAAATACACGTAACAACCCTCTACAACCATCAATCAAATTCAATAGTAGAAAGGCTACACTCTACTCTACTATAACACTATATGCTACTTGAAAATACCCCAGAAGAAAGAAAAATCCATTATTGCATTTTGACCTACAACCATTCTATTCATTCTAATTTAAAATATACCCCCTATGAAATCCTATTTGGTCATACTGATAGCCGAAACCCTTTTGAACTCGAATATGATAAACAATTTTTCGAAAATTAAGTTTTTGACCATCGAGAAAAAATGAAATACTTTTATAATAACCTTCAAAACAAACAACATCAAACCAAAGAAAACCGTACTGCTAAAATCAACCAATCTCGTAAATCAAAAACTTTCAAAATAGGTGACCAAGTATATGTTAAAACAAATGCCCGAAACAAGAAAAAAACACGTTTCATGGGACCTTACGTAGTCGAAAGGGCCCATGAACATGACACATACGATTTGCGAAACGTACCCACAAACACATTAATAAAAAGGCATGCTAACGACTTGCCGCCCATTCCAGGACGACCAGCCTCATCGTCCTTACCTGGACCTTCGTTCGCTGCGACGTAACGATTCACCCACTGAACGACAACCCCGGACTTTACCCTTTTGTCAAAATAAAAGCCCTCCTAAAAGAAAGCACATGGACCTTAATAAAAATCTTGGATTATTCTCCCTTGCTGTACAATTATGAATCATTCAAAACTAATTTGCTTAATACGAATTCTTTGTTAAACAATAAAAATTATCAAGTCCCACGTTTTAATGTAACGATGGACGTTAATATTAATTACAATAACCAACTAATGTTAATACAACAATATTTAGGTAAAGCTGATCGACTAGTAGATCAATTATTTCCTGGAATCTACATGAAACGTAAATCTAAAAGAGGATTAATAGATGGGCTTGGTAACGTAGTAAAATTTCTCACGGGAAACCTTAATGCCGACGACGGTAGACGAAATGACGAGCTAATAGACAAATTAACTAAATTCACTGATACTCAAAAAATCATTTTGCAAGAACAAGCGCATATATTAAACGATACAATTAATACTTTTGCCACAAATATTAAAAATCTAGCAGACAACCAAAATCTTCTAAATGAAAATTTAAATAAACTCATTCTCGATACTAAACTAGAAATTGACGAAATTTTAGGAACCCTTTCTACTTTTGCTATCCTGGACCAATCAATTCAATCGCTGCAATTATTCATCTCAACATGTACTGACCTCAAGACTTCACTAACATTTGCTGAAATACACCAGTTACATTTATTTTTGATCGATAATGATGATCTGCTATCTGCTCTAGGACAAATTTCTAAAACCCTGCAAAATTTACAGACAACCGCTAAGAGAGTTCTAGACATTCCTTATCCTGTCACTCATGAAAATTTACATTTATATGAATCATTAATCCAAATTAAAGCTTATCAACAAGATACTACTTTTACCTTTTTATATGAGGTTACCTTGATAAAACCACATTTCGAGTACCAATACATGCAACTCATTCCATTTCCTGCATTCAATACCAATTATTTGCAAATGATCATACCTACTTACAACACCATTCTTTTCAATACAGAATTTAGCACCCCTATTAATAACGATCGCTGCATAGAAGTTACTCCTTCTCATTATTTTTGCCTTCAAAACGACCACTTTCTAATACCAAATTCAAAACTGTGCGAGACATAATTGTTAATACTTAAAGATGATAAAACATGCCAACCTCTTATATTTTATTTACACTCCACAAAAATAGTAAAATTAATCTATCAACTTGGATCGTTAGCTCGCCTAACAAAACTATCATTGGTATAAAATGTATCGATTCCCTAAATAGAAAACTTATTACCGAATCAATTGTGCTACATGTCACAAAAGGTTGCTCAGCTCTAATAAATCAAAACGAACTTTTGACCACTTTTGAATCGTCGCCCAATGAAGAAAAACAAATTGAATTAATGTCTATTGGAAAATTACGATCAAATCCTTCATATAAAAACGAAATAGCCAAAATTGACTTGTCATCAGTTAATGTCCACAATCTTGTTCAGAACCAAGCAAAATTAACGAAAGAAATATCAACACTTGAAAACCTCGACTCTATTAAATGCGAATATTTAAGTTTTAGCTCAATAATTATTGTTATTGTAATGGTAATTATTGTAATATGCGTCACTCCTTACTTTTATTGTAAACGTGTATCAATTATGAATAACCTATGTAAATTAATAATACCTCCAAATAGAGAGGTTGAAAATATAAATTCTAACTCAATACCCTTGGTCCAGTGCACCCCAACTTAGATTAAGCCATATATGTAATCACATAAAATTATCATTACTGTTTTATTGTGAACGTAACGCCTAACATCCATTAGTTGAACTTATTAATTAATTATGCAAACTTGCTTGAATATAATCGCCTATTCTATTCGTCGCTAAGGATGGAGGAATTACGTGATCTATTCTGCTGTGCTTTTAGAGATAGGACTGCATCCGCTTGATTAAATAGAATATTGCGTACAGACGGTTATCTTTCGTTTATAAGCCACTGTGGGAATAATTTAGTCAGTAGTAGCTTGCACTTGTATCAAATGCTGTAACTCTGTGTAACTTTTTAAAAACAGTTTTCTTCGTAAAGAAAAGTTAAATCGCGGGCGAATATTTACGAAGCCAGTACTGTCAAGGTCAGTTACGAAAGGTTTTATTAATACTACACATGTGACTGTATTCATTACATAATGTTTTAATTATTTCAAAAACACTTTACCTGTAACGCAAGAAGTAACTAGAATAACTTTACAACTTCACTTCCAGTTCGAAATTGTAGTTTTATAACCTCACTTCACTTTTAGCACATGGACTAAAAGTAAACAGCTGATTTCTTTAACCACGCTAAACTACTAAACGTCGGCCATGTTGTTTCAGAAATGGCATCGTTCAGTCAATTATATCTGTCAGAATATAAGTAATGTCATTTTGACAAGTTTAGTATATAAATTGCATGGTTAGAAGTTGTGGATGTGTTATCAAATAGCAAGTAAATTATTAAAACCCAACCTAAAAGAATGATTCGCTGCTATGTTTCTTGTTGTTTCCATAAGTATAACGGAAAAAATTGCAAAATATCGTATCTAATGAATTTTCATATTTCTTTGAAGGATGTCATTTCTGAAACAATATGGCCGCCATTGCGGTACTTTGTAAACCAAGTGTTTCTTCGACTGCTCTGATAAAGAATAGAGTCCCTATATTAATCGAGTACTGCAATTAATGGCGCCAGTGTTTTGTATTTTTGGAGTCAATATGGCGAATGCACCATAAATCAACAGCTGTGCGCATGTCAAATAATTTAGTTCGAATTCGAAGTTGTGCTTATTTGCAGTGTTCTTTTCATTTTTTGTATGAATTCAGTAGATACTTCATATTTTAAAAATCAACAAGTATTAATTATAGATAGAAAATGCCGGGCTGCAGTGTGTCCTGTTGCAGCAATCGTTCCGAAAATGGGGTTAGATCGTTCTCCATACTCCAAGGAACCAATAATATAGAAGGGAGGCATATCTAGTTAAAATGTATCGATAGAGGAGAATTGCCCCTTAGAGCAAGTATTTCTGACGTACATTTCCGCACACACAAATGACTTTCATCAATATACATCATAATTTTGTTTCAGGCTCATTTTGAAAAAAAGGAATTTGAATTTGAAAGAATTAGCGATAAGAAATAAATTATTCAAATAAAATTCCATTCCCACTATTACAGCTGCAAATTTGTAAAGCCCTCCTCCAAAAAAGCGAAAATACGCAAGCAAAAATCTGTGATTTAAGAATTGGTTTAGTATACCGGGTGACAATGAGACAGGGCCATGCTTATATCTTCTTTATTTATGAATCGATTTGGATCAGATTTTAAGTGTAGATACTAGACATAATTTATGAATGACCGATGGATATAGTCAAAATGTCCGACTTTCGGTTACACCGGAAATTACACCAACTTTGACTTTTTAAATTAATCACCCTATATATTTTATGTTTTTCGGAATCTACAAGTTAAATTACATACTAATAGTCTCGCGAAATTTTCATTTTTTCAAACTGTTTTTTTTTTTAGTTTTATTTTTACGGTAGAAGGGTGTGACTTAAAAAATTTGTTCTAATTAACTATAGCAACTAATAATAATAGATATTTTATCAATAAAGGTAATAACAAACCCTTAATAAAAGAACAAAATTTGCTAAACACATTTTTTAAAGAAAAAGTCACTTTTTTAAATGACACCTACGAAGGGCAATTTTGTCATTAAACAGAAAATGTAATTACCAATCTAACGATATGCATCGTGCACTACTTTTTCGTTGTCAAAAATTGAAGAATTATTAATTAATTTTTTTTATATTTCTGTGTAATATAACACCACTCTTGCATGTAATTTGAGTCGTAGATTACGAACACCAAAATATATAATGAAATGCATTTAAAAACTCAATGTTAGTGTTATTTCCGGTTTAAATCGAAAGTCGGTCATTTTGATTATACTTGTATGTCAATCCCAAATTATATCTAGCATCTTTGTATCAATTTTCATCCAAATTCATCCATAAGTAAAGGAGATAGAGGCATGGCCCTGGTCTCCTTATTGTCACCCGGTATATTACATATATAACTGTTATTTTTAGCTCAATCTTATGCTTCTGTAAGCTAGTACTATACAGTCATGTGCCAGAAATGTATGTGATTGTGGTAGCTGAATATAAAAGTTGAGTTATGTATAGAGTATATTATAAAGAAAATTATTTTATAGGTTACGAAACTTAAGAAGTCTTAGATTTGAATAGCGTTGAAAATCAGAAATGCGTTAGCAATTTACAGTTTCATTGCAGCAGTAAACTCGTTGCCATGCGTGATCTTGTAAAATATGTAATGAATGTACAGTAAAATGTATAGGTACTAAAGTGTTATGTTCAAAATTAAAACATTTACAAACAAAGTGTATGTTTCCGTTTAATATAAATAGACATTTACTTATATTCATTGTTTACGATCCATTAGTATTGTACGAGATTTTTATTTTAAATTTACCCTACTAATATCAAATATTTGTCATATAAAAATCCTTTAAAAAAGTAAATAATATTTCCATACACAATACTAATTAATTCAACATTGATTAATACATATACCTTAAGACTACATTATATGTAATGTATTAGTTTAATAGAGAATGCCGGCACGTTCATTTAATCAACTGGTGTAAGATTACATCGAAAGGTCAGACTATTAGCATAACGTACAGTGTTGCCTAATTTCGGGCCACACAACGAGTGGTGAGTGTAGTGGGCTTAACAATGTCTGTATACGTTTTTCGTGTATATACAAGGCGCCCCCTGGTGAGCGGTACCCTGAACTATATGCTGTATAAGGGATATGTAACCATAGCATTGATGAGCCCAGCCAAAAATGTGTGTACGTATTCCTTGTGCACGTTCCAATTGAATGAACTACATATACACGTCGATTCGTTGATGAGCCCTCACCTGGGCTCAACACCGTATGATTGGGCTACACAGCGTACCTCTATATATATATATATATATATATATATATATACGTCTAACCTCCATAGAGCGACTATTTTTTCGACGTACCCTCCATACAGCGCCAAAATGGTCATAACGCGCCCTCCCCCTAAGGCAAAGATATATAAGTGGCTTTAGTACGCCGCTATTCATCTGCACTCTGGTGGCATGCGCCAGCGCCAATTCCGTTGAACTACGATGCCAAATTTCATTGTGGATTGCCTATACGGCAGGTAAAATATAAGAATTAATTAAATTTAGCTCGCTAATAGAGGTCGCGGATAGGAAACTTGTTAACTAAAATCTGTCAAAATAACATCGTCACTTTTCGTTTAATAAGTGTAATTACTCGAAAATATGAGTAACTACAACTATTTCGTGATATCACCAATAAATAATGAGAGTCAAAAAGTCGAAAATTTCCAGCGATTACTGTTCCGAAAAGAACGCGGATTTAAAACCGTGTAATATAGCCTTGATGCACCACTAGAACGTTGACATAACCTAAATTTTGTTTCATAATAATAACCCCAGAATTAATTTATTTCTACTGGGAAAATCTATAGAGACGCAGAAATGGGCACTAGAAAGTGTGGTACCTAGTCAGTTACTCGAATGAAGAGTACAAAATTCATTTTCGCATGACACGAGCTACAGCTTACAAAATAATAGGCAAGTTTTAACAAAGTATATAAATAGCTGTTGTATATTGTTACATTATTTATTTTAGGTTTATTCACAAATTTCAAGTGTGGGCGTTGTGCTGATCGCAGAAGACAATGTTCCTTCCTGAGCATAGAAGCTAGAGCGCATTTTGGAAACTCATCCAAGAGTCGCTGTTAAAACTGCGAGTGCAGTTATAAAAAGACCTATTGTGCGTACTGCCAAGTGAATGCTAGGACAAATGCAACAGTGCCATTAGCGTTGATTACTCAAAGACATTCACGATTAACAACGTATTATTTTGTATTTTAATGTAATATTTCGCTATTAGGCCGATTACACACTGGAGAAACAAATTTCGTGAAACTCGTTGCATGAAACAGGAAATTTGATTCATTAACGCATAGCAAGTATATTCAAATGAGATGATGCAGACATGTGTTTCTGAAACAGGAGAGCAAAAATTGTTGCGTACACAAGTTTCATATAACAGGACATGCTCTGTTTCATGATATTTGTTTCGGATATTATTTGAGTTTTGATGCTTAAAATAGTCTCGTTTCTGTATTCTCGTACAAGCTCTCGTGTGTGCACCCGCATTAGGGGCACGTTGGTAATAAACCATTTTAAACTCAAAACGTATTTTATTTTACTCGAAACGAAAAGAACGATGCGTGTTGGTGTTAAACATACTCCATCAGCGTACCCTACAGAGAGCATTAAAATTCTTAATTTCTTTAAATCAAATCATAAAGTGGCCAACAGAAGAAAGAATACTAGAAATTAACGAGGGTTTTAAGAGAAAGCAACGCCTTGAAAACGTTTTAGGTGCAGTTGATGGTAGTCACATTGAAATAAATTTATCAGAAAGTGATCCACAATCGTACATCAACAGGAAGAGTTATCCAAGCTTATTATTGCAAGCTGTCTTAGAACACGAAAAACGATTCATTGATGTGTTTTGTGGTGAATGGGCTACATTACATGATGCCCGATTGTTGAGAAAATCTGCTTGATATGATAAGAATGTTGAAAACATAACCTTTTTAGTGGATGATTCAGCATAACCCAACTTAGAATGGGTAGTTACACCTTTTCGGGATAAGGGCAAAACATTTAATTATTGGATTTCTGCCACTCGAGTTGTCGTTGAAAATGCCTTTGGATTGCTGAAAGGAAAATTGCGAAAATTTTGGATAATTTAGATTTAATGCTATGTGCTGAAATTATTTTAGCTGCATGCATTCTTCACAATTTTTGTTTAAATGAAAATGATATCATAGATACAAGTTTGGAAGATTTTAATCAGCCACAACCTGTTGTAGTTAATACTGCTAGTAGTAATATAATGGAAAATACTAGTCGACAACAACAAATATTTAATAAAATGTTTAACCTTTGGTAATATATTATAATAAAGATTACAATGTCACCTTTACTAATGAAACATTTAACTTAAATAAAGTATTTAATAATTAAAATGTAGTCTGTATTCAAAACAGTTAAAAATATTTGTCGTAGGTAGGGCTGGGCGAAAATAACGATATATCGATAATATTATCGATATATATCGTTTATCGATATACCCTTCTTTAAATATCGATGTATCGATATTAAATTTAATATTTCCAGGTTTTGCACATATCGATAAATATGAATAGTTACTTATTGATATTTATCAATAACGACGCAAGTGATATCCTTCTCAATCTCTTTAACACTATCTATGAAACCGGTATAATTCCTAAATAATGGCTAACATCCACATTCGTATTAATACCGAAGAAAGTTAGTGCGAAAGAGTGCACTGACTATAGAACCATTGCACTTATGAACAATGTGTTGAAATTATTCTTAAAGATAATCCACCAAAGAATCTATGCAAAATTAGAGGAGGATATAAGCGATACACAATTTGGTTTCAGAGTAGGTCTCGGAACTCGAAAAGCCCTTTTTGCAGTTAATGTCCTCAGCCAACGATGCCTAGACATGAACCAGGACATGTATGTCTGTTTCATTGATTTTGAAAAGGCATTTGACAGGGTTAGACACGATACCCTCCTGGAAATTCTCTTAAAGAAAAAAATGGACAAGAGAGACATAAGAATCATTAACAACTTATATTGGGGACAGAGAGCCAACATAAGGTTAGAAAATGTGCTAACTGAAGACATTGTGATACGTCGAGGAGTGAGACAGGGCTGTATCCTGTCTCCACTGCTCTTTAACATATATAGTGAAGCTATATTTAATGAAACCCTTGAAGCAGAGGAAAAGGGTATGATTATAAATGGCGAGGCAATCAATAATATTAAATATGCAGAGGGCACTATGCTATTGGCAAGTAATTTAAATGATCTACAATATATTTTAGAAAAGGTAAATAACAGCTGTAATGAAGTGGGATTAAAAATAAATCTTAATAAAACTAAATGGACGCTAATCACAAAACCAAATTAATTTAAACATTACAAACGCGCTGATAGAAAAAGTAGAGGCATACAAATATCTGGGAGCCTGGATAGATCAAACAGAGGATCAGACACCTGAAATAAGAACAAGAATTGAAATTGCCAGAGCATCGTTTGTTTCACTAAAGAAATTACTATGTAGCCGAAATATAAGCATAGAATTTAGATTGTGGATGCTTCGATGTTATGTGTTTCCTGTATTGTTGTATGGAGTAGAGGCGTGGTCATTAAAACAGAACCACTTAGACAAACTACCAGCATTCGAAATTTGGTGCTACCGCAGAATGTGGCGTATATCTTGGACGATAGGATTACCAACAGAGAAGTCCTTGGAAAAATGAATAAAGAGTGTGAAGTGGTAAACTCAATAAAAGGGAAAAAACTGGAATATCTAGGCCACGTAACAAGAGGAACCAAATACGCCATGCTTCAACTGATAATACAGAGAAAAATAAAAGGAAAACGGAATGTTGGACGTAGACGTATATCCTGGTTGAAAAACTTGAGGGATTGGTTTGGCTGCAGCAGTATCGAACTGTTCCGAGCAGCTGCAAATAAGGTTCGCATATCGATGATGATCTCCAGCCTCCGATAGGAGAAGGACTTTAAGAAGAAAATATTTATCGATATCAATGGGAGTGAAAAACTCGGAAAATTAGGAAAAATAGATTTTTTTTTCCGGATGGAAGAACCGAAATAGAACAATGGAAAAGTCATGTTTCAAAACACACACGCACAGTTTTACGTAATATTACGCCCGGGCAACGCCATTCAGAAACGAAAACATACGAATCTCATACAAAAATACCATAGAAAATTATCTTTTTGATTTTCCGAATTTGCCGACTTTTCCGGTGGATTTTCTCAAAATTTTCTTTCATACAAACCTTGTCCTGACCTTTAGAAACACAACAAAAAAAATTAGCCAAATCAGTCAAGCCGTCCTCCAGTGATGATGTAACATACATGCGGCAATTTATATACTTTCTACCCAACAGAAAAGAATGCAGAGTCGAGTTCGGGCGACCAGCCAAATGGAACTGTAAATACGATTTATCAAATTATTGTAGCTTAAAAGTAAAAGTAGTGATTATTAACTGAGGCGAAATTTTTTGTCCCATTTTCTAATTTCAAAAAACGCACCCAGTAGAATATGTATAATTCACCTAGCTTTAAATTGAAGATATGTTAAGATATTAAACGTAACTTTGTTATTAAAGCTCGTAGCTTAACCAGATTTTAAAGAACTGTAAACATAAACGTTTCTAACGTCCTAATACCGTTTGGAAACATTAAAAGTCACCCCTCGGATAGAAAAAAAATATTAACGTTTTACGACAATCGGCGAAAGCGTTGCATGCCACTTACATATCTTCGCCTTGCGGCGACGGCACGTTATGTCCTTTTTGGCGCCGATCAAAGTTGGCCGAGGATTTTGAAATTTGGTGTAAGGGCCTAAATGTTGATTCTAAACAACTTTTCTTAATAAGTTTTTGTCGTATTTGCCACATAAAAGGCACTTTACTCTACAGAAAAATAGTTTTTTTAAATTTCCAAGGCATACTTGATTTTTCAAAACGAAAATTATGTTAGAAATTGGCCTTTAACCAAGCAGGGCTGAACCCCAAAAAATGAAAATTTCAATCAAGAATTTTTTACTTTTCGCAAGAGTCGTCTCACCTATCCGGGGACACACTGTATATGTTCTGAAAGCCAGAATAAATATATTTTTATGAAGATGTTATTTACAAAAATTTGGTAACATCTTCCTATACACATATAACTGCAAATGTCAATGTTACCATAATATATGGTCTCAACAAGGTTTTACCATAACCGTTCCAGGTAACCATATGGTATATGGCAACAGTATCAAACTTGGGTTTTTGGTTATACTGCAGTATTTTGTGATATAGGTACTAGGTGATATCTAAAGACTTCTGGGTGCAGTATGCACAAAATTAGAATTTTTATACAAGCAGAAATCTACTTGCCCAATAAAGAGTTAAACTTATAATTAAAAGTTATCGATTTTAAACTAAAACACCTGACCTACCTAATATTTTCGTTGATACTGTTGCTTCCTGATGAGTAACAAATCTATTTTCAGCGAACCAAAACACATCATAATTATATTGTTTAAATTCCTGTCGTCGTATCGTATTTCGGTATACCTACGGAATATCGGAGATGAAAAAGTTGCTCTTTGCAGACTTACAGTTCCAGAATTTAGGAACTTTGTGCAATTTAAAAAGTTATGAAGGCAAATGCGTCTTTACAAATGTATCCCTTTGACTCAATTAATTATCTTCTTGCCTCATTCAAATGCGGAAGCAGAGCGAATATTTTCTATTATGACCGACGTAAAAAATAAAAGAAATAAATTAGAAGAAGATACTTGATAGCACGAAGGCATAATTAAAACAATTAATAATATACTAATAATATAATGAAAACTAATAAGACTTGGTACAAAGAAATATGTTTTAAAATAACACGGTGACCTTGCGCTTTTGTGTACGAATGACTGGCATCCTGCGTGCCGTATTTGTAAATAAATATTGATTCAGCAACAGGATGCGAATTCGGCTGCATTCCTGGTATTTCTTACATACTTTTAATTTCTTTGTGTGTGTTACGCCATAATTTTAAATGTAATAATTTTAGAAGTACAAATTTTCCAATATGAAAAGACCACTTGTCGTTTATGACTTCAAAACATTTATATTCTTAGATTTCCACTTAATATCACAAATTGAAGGCTCTTAGAATTTTATTTGTATATAATGTTTATTAAATAATAATAATAATCGTACAGAATAAAAATTAACCTCTTAATGCTATATTTATAATAAGCGTGTCCAAAACCCCTAGATATGAGGCAACGCGCGAAATTAAAAAATGAAGCTATTTTGCCACTTTAAAGACGTTATTTTCCATTTTTGATAAATTTTAACACAAAATTTGACATCAGCGACCCCAGTGTTGAATCCAGGGGGTGACCGGGAGGAAAATTCCCCCCCGGGCAGTACAAAATTCCCTCCCGGAAACATTACCACTTCATGTTCATGTCTTTTGTATCTATAAAAGAAAGGGTGAATTGCGCCGGAATAGGTAAAAATACCCCCCAGATGTTTCATTTTCCCCACCGGAGTAAACAGTCTGAATTCAACACTGAGCGACCCAAAAAAACCCTTTTTACGAAATAAAATCCGAATGAAAAAATTTACGCTTTTCCGCCATTTTGAATCCGCCATTTTTTATTTTGGTGGAGTTTTTATGTCAAATTCGTAATCAGCAACCCCAAAATCCTTATGTTATCAAGTGTCAGGCAATTGTTTAAATAAATAAAAGAGTTTTTTTTTAATTAAGAATGTATTAAAAAACACTTACTTGTTAATAACAATTGTAAAAATAAAAAGCACACCTTCTCACTCGTGGGGAACTTTTCTATAAACGTTTCCGAAATTTAAAAAAATATATCAAAATCGGTTTTAAGTCAACGAAGTTAGAACCTTTTTTCATTAGTAAATGGACTACAGTGCAATATGGTAGCTTATATATAAAAGGAGAAAATATATGTGACGGGATTTGATACGCTTCAAAACACTTTTGGTTTAATTTATTTGAAGTGACATTACGTGTTTGCTTAACTTACTGTTGGAGGCCAATCTAAAAAAATATTATGCGATATTAGTTTAATACCCTTGTTTAATGCCACAAAAGTTTTTGTCCCATTTTCTAATTTCAAAAAACGCACCTACTGGGATATATGTAATTCACCTAGCTTTAAATTTAAAATATGGTAAGATATCAAACGTAACTGGTTGCGCGTCGCATAGTGAAGTGACGGGTTGTGTCGCTTTGACATTTTACTGTTATTAGTGCGTTAATAAAATCAGAGTAGGTAGTTTCCTTTGGTTACCATAGTGGGAAAATGAGTTGTCATTAGATAAATAAATAAAGAAAAAATTAGTTTTTGCTTTCCATAAAAGGTTTTATTAAGATTGATGCCATAAGTTATCAGCTGCTTAATTGAGCGCAAACATTTTGGTCCTTCGAGCCCCGCGAACAAGTCCTTGGAGTAGTCAAGTATTGTTCCTATAATCCTGTGCAGTCACTTCATCTGTGTTTGGTTGTAAACTGTGCAGAATACATTTATTTGCCTTGAAATAAGCAGCAGAAACATCAATTTTGTTGATAAAACTTCCGCCATACATAATAGTGAACGATGGCATCCAATAACGGTGATCAGAGTCTACGTTCTAGGCGTGCCAATGCTGGCATTCCACCTGAAAGATACGGTGAATGGGAGGTGGGTAGTGCCGTCCCTAGTGGTGAAGGAGTTAGTGTCCAAAGCCATAATGCACCCTCGAATAGAAGCTCTCTACGCCAGAGGCGTGAAGCTGAAATATTAGTTCAGGAGGAATTGCTGCGACTCGAGCAGGAGCAACAACGTCATGAGAAGGAACGAAGAGACCAAGAGCGCGCCGAGGATCTGAGAATCATGCAACGAGAGCAAGAACTGATATTAGCAAAAAAGAGGTTAGCAGAATTATCTGATAGCGATGATAAGGTATTTAACAATGTTGACTTACATACCTCTGAGAATGGGAATGGTCGTCTCAAATATGTTGAGGAGTGGTCCAGAAAAATTCGACATGGGGTCGCCTCTTCTCAGTCTGTAACCTCAAGAGCTTCCTCTGCGAAATCCTGTTGTGATGGGGCCGTAGAGCGCCTGGTGACAATCATGGAAAAACTAGTTGTTGGAAGCTCAAAGTCAGCAATAAATGATAAGTACTTAGCAAGACAGATACACGGGAAAGATTTACCAACTTTCACCGGGAAGTGCGAAGAGTTTGTACCCTTTATGTCTGTCTACCAACTTACCACGAAATCTTGCGACTATGATAACGTCGCTAACCTTCACCGTCTACAGCGCTGCCTCAGAGGTGATGCCCTAGCATATGTTCAGAGTCTTATGGGGAATCCGAACAATGTGCCGAAGATTCTGAAGCGTCTTGAGATGCGATTTGGACAGCCGCGCTTCGTCATCGAATCATTAATTCAAAAGATTCGTGACAATCCATGTGTCAAGGAGGACCGCCTTGACAGTCTTATTAGTTTTGGTACAGCCGTGGATGCGTTAACCACGACACTGGAATCTTTGAAAGACACCATGTACCTACAAAGTCCTCTCCTGTTGGGAGAATTAGAAACAAAATTGCCTATACCAATGCAGCTTTCCTGGCGACTGTGGTGTCGCGCTGATTCGAAGCGGGAGTGCAATTTACGTGGATTTTCCGTCTGGCTTGAAGAGCAGATGGAAGCTGCCTGTTTGTTATGCCAACCGTCTTCTT
Source organism: Agriotes lineatus (assembly GCA_940337035.1). Taxonomy (NCBI): domain Eukaryota; kingdom Metazoa; phylum Arthropoda; class Insecta; order Coleoptera; family Elateridae; genus Agriotes; species Agriotes lineatus. Next base: position 23,448 of record CALNHX010005586.1, on the reverse strand, counting down.
TTGGAGTGGAGAAAGATGTGAAGAATGCTGTTCTTCGTGATCATCAGAAAAAGAAACCGGAACCTCTCTGCGTTGCAGCAAAAACTGAAAAAACTAAAGAAAAGTCATGCAGCTACTGTGGTATGAAGAATCACACCATCGTTAATTGTTTCAAATTTAAGAAGTTATCAGTAGATGATAAATATGAAGTAATTCGAGAAAAGAAATGCTGCTTCTCTTGCTTGCTCCCTAACCATTCTTCTCAAAACTGCAAGTTAAAGAAGAAGTGCGGTGTTGATGGGTGTGACAAGAATCATCACCAGATGCTGCACAGTATGTCATCAAATGAAGTAAAAGAAGCCGTGGTCCATGTTTGTGTTGACGTTCCACCGAAGTCTCAAATTCTTTATCAAGTATTGGAGGTATTTGCTAAGGGCCCAAAAGGGGAGAAGAAGATTCACGTCACATTGGATTCCTACTCAGGATTTACGATGATGGACTCCCGCCTTGTGGAAGAACTTGGACTTTCTTCTGTAAAGCGACCAATTCACTTTACGGGAGTGGGGAGCAGTGTTAATGTCCACAACTCGGAAGTCGTTGATTTGCAAATAAAATCAATGGCAAATGGGAATGAGTTTTTGCTAAATGGGTTCAAACTTACAAAGATTTATCAGAAACCTTACCATGTCGTACATTGAGAAGGTCTTCGCTGAAGAAATGGTGTCATCTTCGAGGGCTTCCGCTGCCAACATACAATAATGCCAAGATCATGATGATTATTGGACAACCTCATGCCAACCTGATAGTCCCATTTCGTCGAGTAGATGGACCTCGAGGCTCGCCTGTTGCTGCCGAGACGCCTCTGGGATGGGTGGTTTGTGGTAACTTACCAGAAACTATTGAACTTCCGAGATCTGAACCGCTGTTGTTCCTTGATGGGGATTTCCGTGATGACGATCTTCACCAGTTGGTGAAGAGCAGCTTTTCGACAGAGTCCTTTGGCGTGAAGGTTACCAGCGAGAAAGTACGATCAAGAGAAGATCAAAAAGCTGAAAATATGATGAAGATTCTTACCAGACGGGTGGGTGACCGATGGGAAACAGGACTTCTTTGGCGCAGCCAAGATATTCGAATTCCTGAATCTAAGACCATGGCTCAGAATCGGTTGATTTGTCAGGAGAGAAGAATGGACCGCGATGCGGTATTTGCTAAGAAATATTGTCAGAAAATTGAAGAATATTTAATGAAAGGATACCTTCGGAAACTTACTCCACAAGAAGCTGAAGTGATGACTCCGAAAACATTCTATTTGCCACATTTTGGGACGATGAACCCCAATAAGCCCAAGCTTCGATTGGTTTTTGATGCTGCTGCCAAGACAAGAGGTGTTAGTTTAAACTCTTTGTTACTTACCGGACCTGATCTGCTGAATCCCCTTCCTGCAGTTCTTTTCAAGTTCCGTGAAAAGAGATACGGAATTACCGCTGACATCAGGGAAATGTATCATCAGGTGTTGATGAGGGAAGAAGATCGTCCTTCGCAGCGTCTATTATGGCGTGGGATGAATCGACTAAATCTTCCAGACACATATGAGATGACTGTGATGATGTTCGGTACAGTATGCAGTCCTAGTAGCGCACAGTTCGTTAAAAATTTGAATGCAGAAGGATTCAGAAAAGATTACCCAGCTGCAGTAGACGCAATAATCCAAAGGTTCTATATGGACGACTATCTTGATTGCCTTGATACTGAGGGAGAGGCAATACAGCGCCAGCAGCAGGTATTTGAAATCTTAAGAAAAGGAGGATTTCATTTATGCAGCTGGACCTCAAATTCTCAGTTAGTGATGGACAACTTGGAGGAAGAATTGAAGTCTGAGAGTATGAAGGCTATGCGTTCTAGTGAAGATCCTGTGGAGCGCGTTCTCGGCCTTCATTGGAACGCTGCTGACGATTCACCGCTTTTTCAAAGTCTCCCTGTGTTGAGCTGCATATTTTCTGCGATGCAAGTGAGTCTGCTTTCGCTGCCATCGCTTACTTTCGAGTGAAGTCAGAAGATGGGTATGAAGTATCTTTCGTAGCATCGAAGACGCGCGTGGCACCCTTGAAACCACTGTCCATTCCAAGGATGGAGTTACAATCAGCCTTGATGGGAAGTAGATTGGCAAAAACCATCAAAGACGAACATGAAAGAGCTGTCAGCAAGACTTGGTTTTGGAGTGACAGTAAGACGGTAATTCAGTGGCTGCGCTCGAATGGATGTCGTCACCTACAATTCGTGGCGCATTGTGTAGGTGAGATTCAGGAGCTCACTGATATCCAAGATTGGCTTTGGATTCCCTCTAATGAGAATGTCGCAGATGAAGCCACTCGTAATGTGAAGTCATCAAATTGGAACACTTCGAGTAGATGGCTGAATGGCCCAGAATTTCTGAAAAAAACAGAGACAGAATGGCCTAAAGAAACATTTAAACAATTATCAAATGATGAATCAAATATGACTGCAGAGTACTTGATGGCTATTCATGTAGAGGAACCGCTGTTTCAAGTAAAAAACTATTCGCTATGGATAAAGATGGTTCGCGTCGTTGCCTGGGTCAAGCGGTTTGTTAGATGTCTCAAGCTAAAGGTGAAGATTTTTGGACAGCTTGAAGTGTTTGAACTTCAAGACGCAGAAGTGTACTGGTTCAAGATAGCCCAGCGGGAATCTTTTACAAAAGAAATAGAAGCGTTCTCGTCAAATCGAAGTTTGAATAAAACAAGTAAACTTCTGCAGCTATGTCCATTTGTTGATAATGATGGTTTATTAAAAGTAAAAGGAAGGATACATGACGCGGACGTTCCTCGAGTAATGAAATTCCCGGTAATCTTAGACCCTAGTCATGATGTCACTAGAAAAATTATTGATTACTATCATAATGCAGCCAACCACATAGGGCAGGAACGTGTGGTTAATGAAATACGGCAGAAATATTACGTACCTCACTTGCGAGCAGCTGTACGAAGTTCATGGTCACGGTGTCAGTTCTGTAAAAATGCCCGTGCCCAACCAATTGCGCCACAAATGGGAAGACTTCCTATAAGCAGACTGCAGCAATATACAGCCCCTTTCACTGAGACAGGTATTGATTACTTCGGCCCATTAGATGTAACTGTTGGTTGCCGGAGGGAAAAGCGGTACGGAGCCATTTTTACTTGTCTGACAACAAGAGCTGTGCATGTTGAGCTTGCACATTCGTTAACTACGGATTCGTGCATTATGGCGATCCGTCGTTTCATATCCAGAAGAGGATGTCCAATTACAATACACTCAGATAATGGAACCAACTTTCGTGGAGCTGATGTTGAGTTAAAGAAGTCTCTTCTAGAAATTGACCAAAAGAAAGTAAAAGATAAAATGGCTCAGAAAGGAATAACATGGAAATTCATTCCCCCATCATCGCCCCACATGGGTGGTAGCTGGGAATCTCAAGTAAAGGCCATTAAGAAGGCACTGTATGCGACTTTAAAAGAATTGGCCCCAAGAGAAGAAGTGCTTCTTACCTTATTAGCTGAAGCAGAACATACGGTTAATAGCCGCCCTTTAACTTACGTAGCCATAGAACCTGGAAATTCAGAAGCCTTAACTCCCAATCATTTTCTTATTGGGAGATCAAGTAATGTACAGCCTGCTGGAGTCTTCACTAAAGAAGACATGACGCTAAGGAAGATGTGGCGCTATTCCCAAAGACTGGCGGACAGTTTTTGGAAGCGCTGGATTGCTGAATATTTGCCCATCTTGACCAGAAGAACACGATGGTTTCAGCTATCAGACCCACTATTAGAAAATGACGTGGTCTTAATCATAGATGGAGACCTACCACGCAATAAATATCCTAAAGGAATAATTACGAAGACTTACCCTGGTAAAGATGGTATAGTACGTGTGGTAGATGTAAAGACGTCAACAGGAACGTATCGAAGACCTGTTATTAAATTGGCTAAACTAGATGTCAAACGCGACGCGGGATAGGGTGAAGTTGAAAACTACACCGCGGGAGAGTATGGTTGCGCGTCGCATAGTGAAGTGACGGGTTGTGTCGCTTTGACATTTTACTGTTATTAGTGCGTTAATAAAATCAGAGTAGGTAGTTTCCTTTGGTTACCATAGTGGGAAAATGAGTTGTCATTAGATAAATAAATAAAGAAAAAATTAGTTTTTGCTTTCCATAAAAGGTTTTATTAAGATTGATGCCATAAGTTATCAGCTGCTTAATTGAGCGCAAACAGTAACTTTGTTATTAAAGCTCGTAGCTCAAACAAATTTTAAAGTTACTTTCCTAATACCGTTGGGAAACATTAAAAGTCGCGCCTCGGATAGAAAAAAAATATTAAAGTTTTACGTCTATCGACCGTAAATACACATTTTCGTAAATATCTTGACTTCAGCGCCACCTGCCGGGTTCATTTTTTGTATGAACATTTATCTCTACGTAACCAACGTATATTCCGAATATGAGCTAAATCGAACCGTAAATACACATTTTCATAAATATCTTGACTTCAGTGCGACCTACCGGGTTCATTTTTTTAATAAACATTTATCTTCACGTAATCAACGTACATTCCGAATATGAGCTAAATCGGACCGTAAATACACATTTTCGTAAATATCTTGACTTCAGCGCCACCTGCCGGGTTCATTTTTTGTATGAACATTTATCTCTACGTAACCAACGTATATTACGAATATGAGCTAAATATAACCGTAAATACACATTTTCGTAAATATCTTGACTTCAGTGCGACCTACCGGGTTCATTTTTTTAATAAACATTTATCTTCACGTAACCAACGTACATTCCGAATATGAGCTAAATCGGACCGTAAATACACATTTTCGTAAATATCTTGACTTCAGCGCCACCTACCGGGTTAATTTTTTTTATAAACATTTATCTCCACGTAACCAACGCACACTCCGAATATGAGCTAAATCGGATTATAAATATTTTGTTACTATGCTAATAACTCCTTAGCAACGAGTTGCGTTAAGGTGCATTTAACAGCACAAGTGTTGTTAAGAAAAATAACATACCGATATGTACTTTATTTGCATTTAATCACATGTTGGCAGTACTGACGTGTATTGTTAGTGACAATGTTAGTCTATGTCAAATTCGATGTTAGTAGGTTAGGTTTGGTTTGTTGACACAGACTGACGCAAAATTTAACCTGCAAATCTCAAATTTGACATAACCTGACAGTGCTACCAACAATACAGTATTGAGTGAAACCACCACAGCCATAGCAGATATATGTCTCGCTGTTGTGTCATTAATAATAATTTTTCCTATTTTTTTAAGATTAGTATTTTAGGATAAAAGTAACTGTGTTAGATATACGTAACGTTATCTGCTTTCTACATTACTCTAGAATTTTAAAGAACTTGCTCCTAACGGCGCTCGTTCATTCAAACTATTCTCTCCTAATGTAAAAAGCTTGATAACGTTACTTGTATCGTAAATTACTATTATCGAATTATTGTAGTTGAAAGAAAAAATTTCTAGATTATACTAAAAATAATGATTATTAACCGAGGCGAATTTTTTCCCATTTTATAATTTCAAAAAACATACGTACTGGGATATATATAATTCACCTAGCTTTAAATTTAGAATATGGTTCGATTTCAAACGTAACTTTGTTGTTAAAACTCGTAGCTCAACCAAATTTGAAACAGCTCTAATCGAAAACACCAGTAACAACTTAAAACCGTTTGGAAACATTAAAAGTCACCCCTCCGATAGAAAAAAAATATTAAAGTTTTACGTCTAACCACCGAAAGCGTTGCATGCCACTTACATATCTTCGCCTTACGGCGACAGCGCGTTATGTCCATTTTGGCGCCGTAAGACGAGCTATGGAGTTTAGACATATATGCAGGGTTCCCAAAAAGAATGGAACTTCGATTAGTCATAGATTCCTTACGTTATAACGAATCGATTAAACCTAATATACCTTAGTACAAAGTCCCTTCAGTAAGAAGTTATGGGGCCTTGAAGTTCAATTTTTAATTTTTTTGTTAATTTCCACAAATGTAGAGATAGCGATTTGAATTTTGGTATACATGTGCACTATTATGTACTACACTAGTAAAAAATGTTTGATATACTAGACTTGACTGTAAGAGGCACTTTATCAATCTTTGAAAACTTTTTTAACTCTAACTTCGTTATCTGCAACAATTTTAGGTTATTATCTGAAAGAGAATTAAAAGTCACAAAAATAATGTACTCTTAGTTCTTAAGCCTAAATGCAATCGTTTACCTTAAAATGCCCATCAAAAATTTTTGGTTGTCTTTAAGACGTGCAATTATCAAGTAGCCATGATCACAAAAACAATGGTCCTTTAGTAAAAAACGATGATAAAGCAATTAGCGACATTAGTGACATAAAACTTTGTTCTTTTATGTTTAAGAATATGCCGCTGCATAACGAATTCTCTAATGCTGAAAGTTTCGGTATGTTCTCTTCGAAAAGCCATTTAGAAACGAAAACATACGAAATCCCATACAAAAATACCATAGAAAATCATCTGTTTGATTTTCCGACTTTCCGGTGGATTTCCCCAAAATTTTCTTTCATACAAACCTTGTCCTGACAATTAGAAACACAACCAAAAAAAAATGAGCCAAATCGGTCCAGCCGTCCTCCAGTGAAGATGTAACATACATGCGGCAATTGATTTTTATTTATATACCTACATTATTTACTGCAGATTGGCACGAGTGCCCTTAGGAAGTTGCAAACAATGCTCTCTCCGTGTTTTCCTTTGAAATCGTGTTTTCATTAAAATTCTCCATTAATTCCGTATCTAGAAGAAAGTCATTTTTTTGCCAAATTCTAGAATTTTGGGCTGGGATTTATATTATAATAACAAAATTATGGGATCATTTGAAATTGTTTATGTATAGCAATAATGCTAATAAACTTATTTTCATAAAAACTCCCTCGTCGTTCGAGTAATCGTTGATTTAAATAGTAAAAGCTAGTGAACCCTGAAAGTCATCAAATAACAAATTAATTTGAGTATAAATTAACAATAAGATAATTAATTATCTTTGAAACATGCCCAATATTCCATCGCAAGGATGTCCTTGGAATGCTGTGAAGTAGGTCCATTTTTTTTGCCGCGACTGTACTAGGCTAAATGTGCAGTAATTCCGAGACAACGATAGCAAAGCTGCATTCAAAAACATATTCATGGAGGTAATTTAATGCGAAAGCAGATTTAAACATTTTATACCAAAACATTTGTACAAATATACGGAAGGAGGTTAATTCCAGAATGTAGGTATATGGGAGTAGCTAGTGAAAACATATCTACGTAATGTAAAAAAAATGTTTTAAGCTAGAACGAGTTGTTTACGTATGCTCCATGTTAATATTCATAGCTCTAGGATTATATGTCTTTGTTGGAGGCAATAACCTTCGGAGAGATGCGTCACATTTATATCATGCGTCACATCTTATACTTATTATTCCCGTTCGGAGCTGAAGCGAATTGAACAAATTTGTTTACAATTACAGTTGCAGTGAGTGAATTAGTTATTGTGGTGAGTGATCCGTTGGATATATGTATTGTGAAATAATGTCCTGCCCATCTGAAAGGGTATTTATATGAGCAGGGCTACGTAACATTTATTTAGAGTAAGTATTTTACATACGTAATTAGTTACAAAATAAACATTGATGTTGTTTAAATAAAATCAAACTCCATATTTATTTCAGGAAGTAATCTTTTACTAACTTAATATATAAACATTTGTTTCATTAGATTTAAATTCGCAAACACAACTTTATATTTTGTATATGTTTGAAGGAGCTGTGATTTACAGAGAAACGTGACGCCTTATTAAAATTTTTTATGAATTATCTTGTCTTGACTAATACTGAATTTTTTTTTTGAATAATTTCGCATTGTTTAAAAAATAATGAACTAAGTAATTATATTGAACACAAACCTTAGCTGACAATTCCCCTAATGTAATATTAACTACCTTAGAAAGTTATTTCTATCCACTCTTGAATCATTAACGTCTCGACTTCGTCTCGACGTTGAACGATTCACTCGTAGCTAAAATTTAACTTTATCGTATAATAAATTACTATTATTTTATTTTAAGCACGAGCGCATTTATCGAGCGATTGTTTTCAAATATTAATAAATACTGGAGTTCTGAAAAAACTCACTAGCTTGCAGGTGTTTATGAATTTCGATGTAACTTGCAATGAAATGTATAATTTTTTAAAATCAAACCCACAATTGTTACAGAACATTTTAAGTTCAGAGAAATATGATTAGAGCAAGCAACAGCCTTCTACTTCGACTTTCAAATCAAATAATCCACTGTCAAATTGATATAGATACACGAATGTATGTTATATAGTTATTTCCTGTGTCCTTTTTTTTCCTTGAAAAATTATGGTCACCATACTTACTTATAATCCACTGTCTCAGTTGGATTTTGTCATTACGTTTTTAATTTTAGATTCTCGTTCCTACAGGGCATGGAAACTGGAGCAAATGCAGCCAGCTGAAATTTTTGCACAGCTTCTATATACAGGCAATAATGCAGCGAAACCTGTTCTGAGTTTGACAGTTTTTCCTTTCCTGAACTCTGTTACCACCTTAAAGATAAAAAATGAATCCACCGTTTAGTTTCACGCGTTGTTTAGTTTCACGCGTAGAGGTTAATTTTCACGCGTAAGCTAATTTTCACGCTTTGGTTAGAGCAACTCTGTTACCACCTTAAAGATAAAAAATGAATCCACCGTTTAGTTTCACGCGTTGTTTAGTTTCACGCGTAGAGGTTAATTTTCACGCGTAGGCTAATTTTCATGCTTTGGTTAGAGCATGAGTAAGAGTCCTCTAAAACCCATCCTGTTTCCTATCACCGTAACGTCACGAGCATTTGAATTTTTGTCATCCCGTCGTGCTCTGTCTTATGCCTTGGAGGCAACGCCAGTAATCCTAATGGAAGACTCCTTAAAACATCGGATGGAGAAAGTCAGACGAAACCTATTGGACAAATTTGAACAAGGTAGTTTTTATTTTTCATATTACACAATTATCTTTATCTATCGTGCAAGTAATGTCACATGCTTTTTTCTAATAAATTTTCAATTGGATATAGCAGCTGAGGTAGAGCCTGATATTGCCAGTGACAAATGTACTGCACTGCAACCTACTTCTTCCATTGAGCAGCTTTCCGTTCCGGACTTGGATAGCCAGCAAGATGAGAATGACAGGTACATACGTTTATTCCTATAAATCTTACGAATTTAATTAATTTCGCAAACAACTCTTAACATGTGATTTTATTTCCTAGCAAAGGATGTGTTGTGCAACTTCAAGAAGACGATAAAGGTCCATTACAGACCATTGACGATATCAAAGCTGTAATACCAAATGTTATGAAACCTCGTTACGACTGTGCTGTTACCGAAACTGTTCTTGGTAAAGAAGGAGGTCGCAATACTAGACGTCAATTCTGCATTTTCTGCAAAAAATTGCTAGCTAAGTTGCCCAACCACATTGAAGCAGTACACAAAAACGAAGAAGTAGTCAAGCGGCTAAAGAGTTATCCGAAGGGTATGTGTTATTTTTTAATTACTTTGTGAAAGTCGGGGGGAATTTCTGCCAGTCTATTCCCGTTGTTTGTTAGTTTTTTATTTCAATAAAGACAAGTGATGCTTCTACAGTATCCGGTCAAAATTGTTTTTTTTGGAACACTACACAGGGTGATTTATAAGGTTGGGCACAAGCTTTGACAGATGATTTTTTACACTATTTTTAGTAGGGATCGACCGATACCAATAATCGGTATCGGCCATATTGGCTGAATAGGGGACTTCTACTGAAATATGACCTTCAAACAAGTGCGAGAAAAGTTTTACCCTAGTGTTGTCTTTTGCTACTAGTGATGCCAATGTAATGGCAAGAATAACTCTAAATTACTAGTTACTATTGAATGTTACTAGTTAGGTTGGCATGTACAAGTATATCATAACCTGACTTTCAGTTCCTTGCTTACATAACTCGTTTGTAACTTACACCCACGTATATTAATAATGCACCTATCCCACTTGTAAAGAAATAGTTATTTAGATCACAAGTGTTAGAAGTGCAACTTTTTTCACAAGTGTGGAGGGTTATTCAACGAGGCGCAGCCGAGTTTAATATTCCACACGCGTGAAAAATAAGCACGCTAACATGAGTTGTTTATTAGATTTTTAATAATTTCAGTAAATATTCAAATCCAAGCCTATTTTGTATAGAATTTTATTTGCCTTCATTTTAGTCAAATGCGTTGGTCAGTTCTGCTAACTAAGGAAACGTCTTTATTTATTGAAATCTGTATTTTGATCACGTCAAAATAAAACTAAAAATGAATAAACGAATAAATAATTTGTTTCTAAAATCGTTCATTCCTAAATTAAAAGCAAAGTGCTACTGCACACACTGAAATTAATTAAAAAAGCCTACTTTTTTAAATGAAATTATAAAAATAACTATTATAGTACCAATTAAACAACTAGTAGTACAATAATTTAAACTTTATTATAGAAAAATACAAGTAGAAACAATCACTTAACCAGAGGTTTCTCAAAATTGACCAAAAAACAAATAACACTAAATATATTTGAAATCGGCAGTAACATGGAAATCTGAATTGGTTCTGCTAATATTAAAAAAGTTTTGATCCTTTGGATTGCTCGTTCAACGTGAATACGTTTCTTAGCAATTCGTTTCGTCAGTATTTCCTCCTCTTCTGTCAATCTAGATCTACTCGCAAGAAATGGGGGTATAAGTAATTTATAGTTGTTTCCATCACAGATATCTTGAATAGTAAAACAATTCCATTAAAGTATATCGTCGTTTTAGGCGTAAAAGAGTTAAACACAATTTATCCTCATTTGTAAGTCGCTTTATTTTGTTAATTTTTATTCGAGTCTTATTTCTTCTAGTATACTTTAATGACGGCATGATTGATGAATTCAAATATGTCCAACATGCTTGAAACTGCAGCAAAGTTAGACCAGTAAAATACTGGAAATGAACACTTTTGGACAACGATTTAAACGCAAAAGTATTATCTGTACTTATATGTACTTCATTTCTACCAAAAAGATTACTAGATGTAGTTTGTGTTCCCTTTTCTTGAGCTGCAGTCGCATTTGGAATTTTGTTGTAGGTGTGATCAGAATAATTATCGTTATTTAGTTATTAGTTTTCCAATGACTATGTAATTTCCATATACTCATCCTTAGTACCTCCCAATTCAAGTATTCGTCCAACCTCTAAACTTCCGAATTCCCTAGGGTCTTCACCACTGCCTTCGTAAAGTGGTATTGGTTGGTTTCGTCATTTATATTGCCAACAAAATGTTTTTTACACACGTAAGTGCTTTTGATGATATTGGTAACGTTAAGTTTTTCATTACCACAAAACTAACCATAAAAATCATTTTGTGAGGTTTGTTTTTGGTTTAGGAAATGGATAGTATAGCAGCGTTTTCAACTTCGTAGACTTGGATGTGCTACTACAATTCTTGTAAAAGCATTTCGGCATTGTGTGGTATTTCTAAAAGCATAAAATAAATGATTCCACATCACTACTTTTTTTAACTAGCAAATAACACAGAATAAAAGTATGCATTGAGTTCAAGAACTTACTTTGGCGTAGTTTATGCAAATTCCCTTTAGTAGAGTTTATGGTGGAGGAATAAACAATTTTAGTAAAACACACAAAACAGGCTGCTGGCGGGATTGATTACAAGGAAGAGAATCAAAAAAGCACAGAACAACAACAAATACAGACTAGTAATATTCAATAGTAACTAGTAATTTAGAGTTATTCTTGCTATTATATTGGTGTCGCTGGTAGCAAAAGACAACACCAGGGTAGCGTAGAGTCCCTGTATATAGTACTATCTACAGGGTCTCTAGGGTAGCGCATTCTGTCCCATGCTATATTAAATAGAAGTCCCCTATTAGGAATATATCGGTATCGGTCAAAAAACCCTTATCAGTTGATCCCTAATTTTTAGTAAAAAACTGTAGGTATATGAACTCATTAAAAAGTTATGGCTACTTGAAGTTCACGCTGGAGAAAAAACATTTCTAGTGTGAGCTTTTAAGTAGCTATATCTTCTTAACGAAACAATTTTACAACATAGGTTATGTACTACAAGTTTTTACTTACAATATTATCAGCAATCATCTGTCGAAGTTTGTACTCGACCTTATAGATCGCCCTGTATATATATTCAATATAGGGCTACTCCTACGAAGTATTTGCAGAATTTATAAAAGATTTAATATCCAACTGAAGCTGTATTTAATTTCCTCTTTTTGCAAGTCATCCGGTTCGTCAAGAAGTTTTAAAATCTCTTAGGACAAAGGGGGCGGCGGAGTATAATTCGAATCGAGCTTATAATAAAGGTGTCATAGTGCCTGCGAGACGACCAAATACACAGCAGGATGCTCGAAATTTTCTGCCCTGTCCACACTGCACCATAATGCTACAGAGATCTAAGCTGAGTCGTCATATGAAAAGTTGTGATGCAAATTATACCAAGTCCCAAACTGTAGATAAATATTTCCGTGCTCTTGCCAGAAAATCACAGGCAAAAACGCACTTTGAGGCTAGTGAAGTGTTACGAGAGCGTGTTTTGCCTATTTTGCGGTTAGACCAGTTTACCGAAGCTATTATGTTTGACAGATTGGCAATCCACTATGGTAACAAGCAGTGTTCTAAATATGCCTCGTCCACCCATCATGACCCGATGATTCGTTGTAACTTGCGACATTTGGGGCGTCTACTTATAGAAGCACGTCAACTGAACTCCGCTGTGACCAATCTGCAATCTCTAATGACACCTGCTATGCACCCGACTGTGGCACAGGCCATAGAGAATATTGCACAATTCTCTCCAACAACTGGAATGTATCGTGCTCCTTCGGCCGCAACGTTATTATGTAACCTAATTAAAAAAGTGGCACTTGAACATCAAGCAATGTGCATCCAGGATAACGATAAAGCTGCTTTGGATAATGTCAAAGACTTTATTTCTTTATTTCTAACTGTTACTGTCCCTGTCGCTAGCAAGACCGTGGAGGAAAACCGAATTAAATTGCAGAGACGTAAAAAAGTTGTTCTTCCAATTATCAGTGATGTGAATAAGCTTGCTAAGTATTTGGAGCGACTTTGTAAAGACACAACCTCAAAGTTACAGAAATCCTTTACTTTTGAAATCTGGAAACTTCTCGGTGTCTATACAATGGGCAGCGTTATAATTTTAAATAGACGACGACCTGGTGAGATGCAACGTATGGAACTAGAGGATTATAATAGTGTGGTGCAAGTGGATAAAAACACTCCAGATTACGAGTTTTTGTCTGTTCGTGACCAAAAGTTGGCCAACACCGTCGCCCTCTACCTAATACGAGGAAAGTTGAACAGAACCGTCTCTGTCGTCCTCTTTGATTGGATGAGAGAAGCAATTGACCTCTTTCTTTTGCACCGTAATCGAGCTGGAGTGTTGGACTCCAATCCATACCTGTTTGGATTACCCGGTGGAGAAGGACTACGGCCACTTTATATAAATATAGGTCCGTATATCAGAGAATTTTCTATAAAATGCGGTGCACAAAACCCTTCATCTTTACGTACCACTGTCTTGAGAAAGCATTTGGCTACAGCATCTGCTTCGTTGCATGGGGGAGATTTAACTCAAGTCCAAAACCTTGCCAGCCATTTAGGTCATGCGGACAAAATTCACAAAGACATTTATACCCAGAAAACCGTAGATAAGTCCTTAATACAAGTGGTGAAGCTTTTAGCATCTGCTCAAGGAGAGGCTGAGGTGGCTTCTAGTCCCCCTGTTGCTTCTGTTTCTTATGTCGTAAACGATGATCAGCTTGAGCTGCAGCCTTCGACGAGCCAATCCACTTGTGTTACACGAAAGAAAAGATTGCGATCATCCAGCACTTCTAGTACTTCTGGACCAGATGAAGGTGTACCTACCACACGATGTTTGCGGAGCAAAAAGTTGCAGCCCGTTGTGGTTTTAAAGCGGTTGCCTATTTTCAAGGCGGTGGTGGTGGAGGAAGGGCAGACGAAGTCTGGGAGAACTTTTGGAAAAAGGAAAAACCAAAAATCAAAGAAATGTTCACCCCAAGGCCCACCAAAAAGTGGTAATTATTATAAACTGATATTTTGCTCATGCATTGATGGGTAACTTTGTTTTTTAGGTGTACAAAATAATTCTGCAAGCCGTTTGACAAAAGCACAGGAAGCTGCGGCTTCTGAATATTTCAGAGAATATACCCAAAATAAGAGTTGTCCGTCCTTGGATATTATTCAAGGTGCACTTACTGTACCAGAGTTATCTGATATTTCGTTGCCTTTTTTAAGACGGTGGATTGCTGTTCAAATTGCTGATTCTCCAATTCACCGAACTCCAAAAAAACGGAAATTTCAAACCAGACGTAAATATAACTAGTCGTAATTATTTTATATTTTTATAGTTAATTATAGTAGCTAAATGGGAAAATATAGTAATTGTAGTAAAATGAAAAAGATCAATTTATATGATTGAAAATGAATTTTTCTAAATGTAAGTGATGTCTTTCCTTCAATTTTAAATTGCTTAAGTTATAATAAACTGATTCATAATGTATGCAGTTAAAAATAGTGTGCAGTTTTCGACATATAATTTTATTTTATTCCAAGTTGACTCTTACATCATACATGCTATTGATCTAATCGAAAAGTTTCGTATGAAAACGACACCCCACTCAAAATTGAGTTAATTTAAATCTTCGCACCCTGCATTACGACTTTTTGTTTTAATTCTCTGTGTTTTACAGATGTCAAAGAACGAGCAAGGTGGACCCCAACGTCTGTTTCGACTCTGCATCAAGCCTTTGCTCGATACTTAGATAGCTCATCACTACCATCATTTACAGATATTAGAGAAGTCAGGTCAAAATATCCATGTCTACAAAATAGGTCTTCGCCTACTATCAAATCTGCCCTTAGCAATATACGGAGGAAACGTACCCAGTAAAATTGAAAACAAATTACTTTGTAATTCGCCAAGTTAATTTTAGTGGTGTTTTTGTTTTGTTCACAAGTTGTTTTTTAGATGCTACTCTTTTTAGATGTTTCGTTGTTTTACTTTAAATATAAATAACTGTTTATCCGCAAACGTCATAAAAGTGACAACTTACCTATGTGTCTTTATTGACAAGGTAGAAGTATCACTTTATCAGATTAAGCAGATAAAATAGCAACTTTTCCGTACTTTATGTGCCTAATCACAAAATACAAAACTCAAACATTACAGCGAAATTGTATTAGGTATTAGATTATTTTATTCATTTACTTGCTAATAATTACTGTTACTCTTTATCAATTTTTAATAATTTATCTGAATACGTTTGCGGATAAAATAGTATATTTTATTCGGTGTAAAAGTGACTTATGTGGCTTAGCTGAATTATTTGCCTCACTAACGTTCGGCTAAATAAACTTCAGCTACGCCACATAAAATATCACTTTTACTCCAAATAACAATCTACTATTATTGTCAATATTGATTATTTGTTATTTCTATACAGGCTAATTAAATTATCATGTAACAATATGCATGGTTCTGCATAATGGGTTGCCTATAAGTTATTTCATGATAATTTAATCCGCCTGTATTTTATGGCTTGTTTTGGTTGATTTTGATTTTTTTTCTGTAAAATAATGACTACTTTGAATTGTATTGTATTCATGTACTACTTTAATACTTGCTAATATTGTACATCAGTTTGTTTTTAAAGAATATTGATGCTTGTAGAAATAACAATTTTTTGTTTTTTACTTTATTCTTTTTTTATGTTATGTAATGTATTGAATTATTACAATATACCTTTATTCAATTTTTAATTAACTCTTTATTTCTAATTAGTAGAATACCTATGCTGTTCAAAAATTGCAAATAATTTTTTTGACTAAATACGATAGTAACGGTAGCACTGTTTGATAATTCCTATTTTCTATCTAGGTAAAATATAATTAAACACAAAATTTTGCAAATTACCTACCTAATAGCATATTGAAATGGAAAATTTTACTTCCAATTTTTGAACTGTTTCTGGTGTTTTTGAATGTTTAAAGGGTTTTAACTTTTCTGAAAAAGTAAGGAAATTTCGTAGTTTTATTTATTGGTCAAGAAAAGAATTTTGCTATTAACAAAGATCGTATAATTTATGCTCTTGCCTATTATTGATGTCAGAAAATTTCACATAACCAACGATCATTAAATCTTTAGTTTCGCTGTTCAGCAGTCCTATTATAAATCCATTTTCATATCCGCAACACACTAAATACGGGTTTTGTTTTTCAAAATGGATCAAAGAAAACTAAAATAATTGGGCCAGGAATGCCATTTTATAAGTGGGAACCCTATGATATATTTGTACAGAATTTTCATGTTTTTAGTAAATCGTGTCTGCTAACTTTCACAATTTACGTCTGCTTTTAATTTAATACTAGTAAATAAGCCTCCTCAGCAGTACATTTTAAGCTAGCAACCCTTCAAATGATTCATTTTAGTAGACTTAACTGCAGTATGCATTTGCTTGTTTGATTTAATTTGCTGTTATTAATACTGGTTATACTAAGGTACATTTTTTAATGTATCTCCTATTGCTGTCTAAACGTTTATTTTAGGGATTCTTTGTAATTACATTATTCAACATTAAATGTATTTTACTCTGTATCAATTTGAATCATTTTTATTAATGTTAACAGGGTTAATTTAAATATTTACTAAAATCCTTTGTGGTAAATTTCCTCCATTGGTTTTTAGCATATTTCTCAGTATAGATATCTACATTACCGACACACTAAACTACCGTCTAATATATGTAACCTCCATATGGCACATCGAATTGTACGGGTGGGAGGTAAGCGCCGTAAGGTGGTTTGACATATATATATATATTGATACTAGGTAGTTAGTCACTTCAAAAGTAGATATACTTTAAACGTTATCGCTTCATATATAACGAAGTGACTTCCATTTTCGGAAGTCACAACGATTTGCTTGTTTTTTTACGAATTTCAGAACTGCAGGTCAAGTAATGCCTAAATACGAAAAATGTTGTGGAAGCGCCTATGACCCCCCTATATCTGCGGATTTGTCTTTTAGTTCAACTGTAGACCGCTGGCGCTGGCATAGTTTTGTTAACGTGAGAAACGGCCAACACGAAGTCACGTCCGTTAACTAGACGACATTTTATTGCTTCCGTTTATCGGCAACGCTGTTTTCGCATCTATTTGGCTGCTTACATATTATTCCCGCTGCATATTGCGATCGGGGTCCAGGCCGCGATCGCAATATAAAGTTTTATGTTTCGACGTGGTGATATTAGTGTAATTAAACTTGAAAAGTTAAGGTGTGTTCTCAATGCAAGTTATTAGTGGCGCTGGTACATAGCAAAGATAAGAAAAATCTATTTTTACCTGTAAGTAAAATAAATCACCTTGCTTATCCAGAAAGTAATTTGCCCTTACTCGTATAATGTATTTTCAATCAGGAACATGTTTCATACGCAATATTATTTGGTTTCATTTATTTCATTGATTGCAATGTTTAAAAATAGTATTACAGTATGTACTAAATATATCCGCAACAAACTTAAAGTAAAACTTTCTAAATTAACAAAACCTAGTCACATGGCTTCCACTCGCTAACCATTAGAAAATTCTGTCATAATATTGCAGTAATTTCTAGTTTACGTTAATTATTTACTGCATTCTAAGCAAGTTATTCTCAGAATCAACGTTTTCCGTATTTTCAAGTTAGTCAAACACCAAACGGATCCCGAAATACATGTAAATAATTATTCTTAAGGGCAACTTTAAATATTAAATAACCTCAGCATAATTAAATGTACAACAAGGAAACTTGTTTTTTTCAAACTGTATTTATTCGCATGTGTATTGTTTTCTTAATTAATTCATCTTGCCTATATTTTATTTTTGTTTTCGACTTATGTCACAGGTCATTTATGAGCCTGAAATCAGATCATTCGATCCAGATAAATGAAGCTTTTAAATTTGATGGTGTTGGTCCCAGATGTTGCCTTTTTGCTATTGAGCCTGTTACTTTATAGTTTCACAATATTTCGTAAACTCTTAACGCGATAATTGCAATGGTTTGAAATTTTACCACAGATAAGTATTACAGTAGTGTTCTTATAATCTCGATTCAGGCTGCGATTATTTTAGGGTTATGCAGTCTCAGCATAATCCTAAAATAACTGCGTGTGATACTTTAAGAGGAATTATACTTGTAAGCGCAGTTCGGCAATATCTGTATTTAACAAATAATAATTTGACACGCTTACTAAGCTACGTACAGTCATTCTTTTACGTGTTGTAAGGCGACTCCTGTGAATATTGATTGTTGAATTTGAGAATTGTGCATTGTATACGTTTTCCTACTACTTTTGTAATTAGTTATTGCTAAAGCTATTTAAAATATTGCTAGAAACTCCTACAATTATGATTTAAGAATATTGAGCAAAAAGATTTACCTTTATGAGTATAAAATAAAGTTTTGAAAAAAACACTGAAAAATCTTAACTAGGTCAAATTATGTGATTCTGAATTCGTAGATGCAGCATATTCTTCAGAAAGAAAAGTTATTAAAATAATTAATACTCATTATATTTAAAACGGAACATATTTACCTTTCTGCACATTCTGCTTCGGCACAATACAAAATTTTAAATTGTTTTTCTCCGAGCTTTGCAGTTACTGCTATTAAAAAAAAATGTACTAATAATATAATAATTATATTGTAGACGAAAATCTGTTGAATGCAATATAATTTGTAATTCGCGTTGGTAGTGGTGTTTAAATATATATATTTTCAAATATCGTCTTACTTGTAGTAAAAATTCAGGATCTGGTCCATTCTCACTTTTGACATTAGGTGAGGTGTTTGCTCTTTAGTTTTTTCCCGTATTTTTATAAGCTTTATCTTTTAGCCTGAAGATGGTTTAATATATAAGCCGAAACATGTAGCGTATGTTAAATATATGTTAATTTTTATGAGGAAGACGGTGTTTACTTTGCAATAATTTACTTGTAGTAATTGTGTGTTTCACTTATTGAAAACATGATAGTATTATCATATATAATGCAACTAGTGGGTTCTTGATTATCAAATAGCCATTTCTGTTTACACGAGATATATTGTTTGGCAATCGCGCGAGTCCGAAGGACGAGCCTGATTGCCTAAACCAATATATCGATTGGAAACAGAAATGATTTGATAATCAAGAAGACACGAGTTGCATTCGGCTAGATTATATCACGAGTCAATAAACAACGTTTGAATAGTGTATTTTAAATATTAAAAGTACAGTTAATGTGGTTGTTATGACAATTGTACTGACAGCAGGTAATGTGATGTTTGTGAAGGCGTGTGATTATCACCTATTAATCAGGAAGGTATGTGATTGTCAGTTGCTATGTACATTATCAAAAGTTAGTACATGCGTAACTATGCATTTTGCTGTTTTTCATTGGTGGATGTTAGAGGGAGTGGTATAATCAAGGGTAATACCACAAGCAGTGGATATATTTTTGACAAATATTTTGTTGTTTCCATGTAAATTATTGCGTTTAAATTTCACGATACAAAATCACATCAAAAATGTCACGAGCCGAAGGCGAGTGACATTTAAATGTGATTTTGTTGAGTGAAATTTGCAATAATTTCTATGGAAATGGCAAAATATTTATAAAATATATATCCACTTCGAGTGGTATTTGGGACGACTATTTAACAATATTAATACATAACGATTAACTTTATTGAAAAATAATCCAACAATTAATATAATTATTCATTCTCAATTAAATTCAGCGGAAAACTTCCAAAACACAGCATTTTAAAATTTTTAAAACAAGCCACACAGTTTGTTGGTGTTTAGTGTTATGTAACCTAGCGATATCACTAAGGACAGAACATCGTTTCTAAGCGCTACTTTGCAACAAGGCTATTTATTTTTTGAGTACGTACATTGTTTTGTGGATATTTTGCATGGTGCCCAATATTCAGTGATATACTGCTGTTATTGGTTGAAAAAAGCAAATGTCTGCAATGTGATTGGCTTATATGTTATAGTGTTGAATAGTCATTATTATATTTTTACCATGAGAAAAACTTAAAAAAGGAAGGGAAGTAAACTTGAATTGCAAAGAAACAATTCAAACAAAAAACTTTGATAAAAAAGAAAAGGTTACCCTAAAACTTCAAGATAAATATCCAACAGAAGAGATTGAAAGCAGAGTGGAAAAATATGAAGAAGTTCATTTTAGAAAAACACGTGTAAGTAAATAGTTTAAAATTGGGGTTGGACTAGTAAGTGCTGTTTTCTTTTTGACAGTGAAATTTAAAAAATTAATACCTGCAGGAGTAGATTGATAATAGCAATTTTGAAAATAGTCCGGTGGAACCTCAAAGATGTGCAGATCCAGTACAAAGGAAATTACGTGAAGACGAAATCAAATTTGTTGCCTCTTCAAGCGATAAAAGATTCACGAATCTTTTTCCTTCCAAAATAGCGTAGTTTTTAATACAACTGCTGATATGAATTTGAAATCTAGCTATAAAAGGCATTTAAAAATGTGTAATCAAAATGGTAATTGTACATGCAGTCATGTATCGGCCTCAGAGAGCATTGACTCGAACCACGAAACAATCGATGATGGCAGGGACGCAGATTTCAATGTGAATGGCATTATAGACGACCCTGATGGTGGTAATTCAGAAACGTCGTCCTGTAGGTCAATAGATAACATCCCAGAATCAGTAATTTTAGAAATCGATAAGACCCTTGAAGAGCCGTTGTCGGAAAAAAATTATAGTGAGTACAAAATATTTTATATGACTATTCGGCTTTTTCAACATTATAACACAGCATACATTTAATTTTTTTAATAAATTTATTGTTTGTGTCCATTATAGAAAAGAAGAAGAGAACAAAAAGTACTACGTTGCAAATATTGTGAAAATTACCCATCCATCAAAAACTTTATGAGACATTTAGAAGGAAAACATAAATCCCAAGATCCACTTCATCTTGGGAACAGGTAAAATCTTGTCTTTTAAATATGTTAAGATTACACACTGGCTACCCTATTATTTCCTCTATAGTTCAAGATAAAGAAATCTTCAAATTAACTATTAATCAGTCACAAGTCTTAAATTTTCTTCACTCTGCCAATAGTGATAAGTTTTAACAAATATTAAACTTTCTAAAATACGCATGCGGTTATTTCTTTATCTGAATAAACGTCGTCCTTACTCGGCAAGCTGTAGCGCGTTTTTCATGCACTCGCTTCTCGAAATGGTTACCATGACAACCAAACAACCGTATGAAAAGAAGTTTATTCGTTAAGAAAATCGACCTCTTGCATATTTACTCTTGAAAATAGTATACAGTACTTTCGTAAAGTAGTGGATAAATTCGTTAAAAACTTAAGGAGTAACTTTTGGAAAACGCTCGGACCCCTCGATCTTTATTTTTATTTGCGCATTTGCACAGGGTCCGTGTAAGAGATATGACGCCATCGATGTTTTTTTTTAAATAGCAACCCCTTTTTTTATTACGGAATTTGAAAGAAAGCATCTTTTTACTTACGTTAAGCTGATTTTTGAGTATAGGTCAGATGATCAAAAATTAAGAAGAAAAAATTAAAATTGCCATATACTAAATTTAAGTAGTTGCAATGATAATTTCAAAACCAACTAAATTAAATGTACAAATTGAGCACCGTTGTCTGCCTGACAGTAACTAAGACGACCGACATGTTTTTTATTGATTGCTGCCATTGATAAAAGCGTAAAATCATACTTCTTAAAATAAAATTTAGTATTTTACAAATTTCAAATTGTGATCTTTCATATTCTGTAATAAAAAAGGGGGTTGCCATTTAAAAAAAACCTCGATGACGTCATACCTCCTACGAGGTCGACGGGTCTCAGTTTTTTTTTCCAAAAATTATTCTTTGAATTTTTAGCGAATTTATCCACTACTTTACGAAAGCACTGTATATTAGAGCAGGATATGATTTCTAAATATATCAAGAAACATTTCAAAGTAGGTAATAAACAATTGTGATTATTTTAAAGATTCCGACGAGAATGACGATAACGTTGCAAACACGATAATATCTAATAATGAAAATGACCGTGAAGGTGATAAAGCATTCTAAATTGTATAATAACTTTTCAATCATTTGGGTTTATTTTGCAGATTCAGACGAAAATAAGTACAAACTTCCCACAAAAAAAAAGAAAAATCAATTCATTTGTAAATAAACAAAAACAAAGTAAGCAAATGTTTTTATTTCTAAACAAAGTAAGTAATCACATTTTAAAGGATGGTCTGATGAAGAAATTAAATTAGTGCAGGAACGATTTAAGTCTTCCATTCGAAAAAAAGTCTATCCGTCGGGGAAGGAAATAAAAGAATTTATCAAAAAGACAAAAATAAACAGAACAGTCCCTGTTATAAAATCTAAAATACAACATTTGATAAAAATAAGCTTACAGTAAAAATACATTTATATATTTCCAACATTGTTATACTTATATATTTCATCCACAATGAAATAGTTCAATAATAAACTCTATTTTTTACTAATTACATCTTGCTAAGTAACGAGAACTTAGAATAAGCTGTATTGTTTAACAAACTCGATGCTGCAATAAGAAGTAGGCGTAGTGACTTCTGAAACACATGGCAACACTGCTGGAAGCAATTACGCTTTAATCGTGTCTATATATAGAACATATACAAGGAAGCGACTTTGT
The DNA here is from genome assembly GCA_940337035.1 of Agriotes lineatus. Taxonomy (NCBI): domain Eukaryota; kingdom Metazoa; phylum Arthropoda; class Insecta; order Coleoptera; family Elateridae; genus Agriotes; species Agriotes lineatus. The sequence goes on along the minus strand of CALNHX010005586.1, from coordinate 530 downwards.
ATTCTGTAGATATGCAAAATATATATGAAAAAGAACTTTAGAAATGTCTTCCCCTCTTTTTCTGGACATATTGTGCAAGTTCCCCTCAAGATATATTGTAAATTTTGTGCACCTGGGGTAAGTGGAAAACCCGGACGTTAGGTCGCCACCTCTACATACCGGAAGTGACAACTTAACAGGCATCAATATATATATATATATATATATATATATATATATATATACAGCTAATCATGTAATTTAGGGGTTATGTTAATTGATTAATTATGAGATTAATATAATAAACGTTTATCTATTATGGCCGTTCATAAATCATACTTGATACTAAAATATCGAATTAGAGTTCATATCAATTTTATTTAAATTGTTTAATTAATCATGAGTTTTATAGAAAGGTTTTTTTTCTTTTTCTGAAATTCTGCACATTCAGTAAGATATATTTAAAGAGCTCTTTATATTTCTGTTAAATGATTTATCGGATAACTCAATTCGCATTTCTAAAGTATAGGAAATGATCATTATTTGACACA